>JAASFO010000003.1:0-127637 GCA_023333815.1 Globisporangium recalcitrans
GCACCAGGCAGAGTGGGTGGCGAATGGTCGAATGGTCGAATAATCGAATGGTGGAATGGTGGAATGGTCGATTGCGTGGTTGACCCGCACACAACAACCATATATAGAGTGGCTACAGTTTATCGATGAACGAGCCGAGCAAAGAGTTTCGCGTGGAGCTGCTGAGGCGAAGGGCTCACGAGCCTCTGGATCAGTTTCCGCAAGGCGTTGAGCTCTTTCTGGTTGATCATCTGGAACTCGTTGACGAAGAAAATGAACCGCTTGAAGCAAAAGTTCAAGTGCGACTCGGCGTGGAGCGCCACGTAGCTGTCCAGGTGGTTGTGGTACATGTGCGCGTACACGCGAAAGAGCCGCTTGAAGATCACTCTGGCCGCCTGCAGGAACTTTGGATTGCGCTCACAGTCGCCGTCAGGAGGGAACACTTGCGGATCGTCCAGCTGATCTCGCACTTAGTTGAGCAGACACGACACGTACTCTGGCGCGGGAAGCGCAAGAGGCGCCACTTGGTGCTTGCCATCCGCCCACAAGTACGTGTAGCAGGGTCCAGCGGTCATTTGCGGACACGAGTCGACCGTGCAGAACTCGGCTCCAGTATCATCTCACAGGGCTGAGCAAGCTCGAGTAGTGGTGGCAGCGACGACTGCTGGTTTGCAGTCGCTGGAGCTTGTTGCTCGTCGGAGGAGTGCGCAGGCTCTTCGGACTGTTGCTCATTGGGAGCTTTTGGGTCGGAATCGGAGTTCGCAGATTTAAGTCTCGACTGAGCAGCGATGGATTTGAAGGACTCGATGCGCTTTTGAAGCTCGAGCGCCTCAGCCTCCAGCCGCTTCGCCGCGAGAAGTTGAGCGTCCATCAGAATCTGCCACCACAGAATAGGATTGTGAAAAGATGAGCATAGACGACCCATTCATTCTTAATGTTCAGAAAGAAAGCTTGCCCTCTCGAGCGAATCGCCCAGCAAGTCAGCGAGATCGTTGGCAAGTCAGCGAGAGATATCGGAGCGAACTTTGTCGTCGATCTCCTTGAAGCGGATCGCTGCCGCGTGCTGCTTGGCTCGGTTCTGGATCGTAAAACACGCACACACACACACCATACTCAATGGGACCACCCCAGAATACAACACACGGTGATCCCAAAAGACTCACTCTCTGCAGTCTTGAGCTCTCGTATCGCGTCGTGGATTGGATTTCGTCGATCTTCTTGTCGTACCGAGCTTCCACAGCCAACGCGCTGTTGCGGTGCTCACAAAACACCTACTTCCGACCAGCAAGTCAGTAATCGAAGAGGCTCCCCAAACAGCATTGAAACTTCAAGCGAAAGAGTTTTGCGCACCTTGAGTTGAGGAATCTCTGCCAAGATCGCCTGCAATGGCGCGATCGTCGACGTGCGGAACTCTGCGATGAGCGGGATCCAGCTGTTCCCCTTGTCTTGCTCCTGAGAGGGTAAACATTTGAGAGAATAGAGAAACACAGGGATTGGTGAAACGAGAAGAGAGTTGGGAATGCACTATGGCTGCCAGACCTGCTGCTGCTGTTCTTCTGCTACTCCGTACATTTCTTGGAGCCCAAGCTCCAGGTTCTTGCTCGAGAACGAAACCTCTATGCGCATCACCAACAGCCGAGAATCAGCCCGCAGATCCACAAGAGAGTCTACGACTTCTTGATGCGTTCACTTGCCTGTGCTTGCCTGGCAGTGGCGCGGAAGCGTGTTGATCGCACTCTTCAGTCGACCTATTGGCACCAATGATCGCGACACAACAGTCAGTCTTGCGGCAACTGCCGCGTCTCCTTGACAACACTGAGCGCTTCATCACCTTCGAAATCCTCCAGGCGCGAGACCAGGAGCGGGAAGCCCGAGGTGTCCTCATCAACTGCTGGTTCAGCAGCACACTTTGCATCGTCACCAACACCAGGAAGAGAGACTGGGGGGGTGAGTTGGAGGCGCAGCGCTTTGGGGCGTGCTCCCACCGGAGAAGAGCCTGCGCAGCATGGTGCTGCTGGCGCTCTCTGATACAGCAGACCGCAGCAATGATATCGCATCGAGCTCTTCAAGGCATCACAGTTTACCACGACCTTTCGTTCACAACATGGCTACAGTCGTTTCGTCAATAGTGAAGTCATCGGTTTTTATTCGCTTTTGCGAGTAAAAGGTGCCGTTTCGTGGGTTTCAAGGAGGTTGCGGTTTTGAGATGGAAAATGTTCTTTTAGACACCAAATGATGCCGCCTTCAACCACCTGGATGCATGTTTCAACCTTTTTGCAACAACAGAATGTATCTTTACTCTGGTGATACCAATCGTGTTTGGTACCAAGAGCAGCTATTTGAGACAACAGACACTATTCTGTTTGCCAGTCGCATCTATGCTGAAGGAAAGGATTTGGTTGGCAAGGTCACCAGCAAACAAACAACAATCGCCCCCAAAACATGCTCCCGCAGCGTGTGGCAAAGTCACCACCACGCCGACCCGCCTCCGCGTGGACGCGCAAGAAGACCGCGCGCTATGGGCTGTACCTGTTCACGCTCGCGAGCGCGCTGTACGCGCTGCGCTTCCTGTACAGCAAGTGCGACACGCGCGCGCACATGTCGGTGCTGCTCACCAAGACGACGACGATCCTGAAGGAGAACGACGTCGAGTACTGGCTGGACAAAGGCACGCTACTGGGCGTGCACCGCGACGACGGACTGATCCCCTGGGAGTACGACGTCGACCTGGGCGTGATGAACTCCACGTGCGAAGAGATCTCGGCGCTCAAGAGCGAGTTTGCGAAAGTGGGGCTCGTGGCGTACGACCGTTCGGACTACATCCCGCACAAGGTGAAGCTCACGTACGACACGGAGAACCACCACTTCTACTGGTCCGACCCGTACATGCACGACCCGTGCATCCGCGTGTACGACTCGAGCGACATCTCGACGTGGGTGGACGTCTACTGGTACGTCGAGCTGGACGCGATGCAGGTCGCTGCGGACAAAGAGAACGTGCTGATCCCGCCCGGTTACGACTGGAACTCGAGTCTGCTCTGCTGCTCCGAGGGGCTGCAGGCGTACACCGACCAGATGTGCTGTGGCGGCTGCGTCCCGTACGACTCGGTGTTCCCGTTGAAAAAGCAGCACGTGACCGTGCACGACGGTGTGGGACCGGTGCAGGAGCAGTTTGTGCCGAACACGATCCCGGAGTTCCTGAAAATCCAGTACGGAAAGAATGCGCTCGAGTCGCGCGAGATCAAGGTATGGTTTTGTACCCCAAATGATATCGTTTCCCTCGTTGTATTTGGCTGCTTTTTGATAACTGAGATGCCTGACTGTGTGCGTCGTTTGATTGTGCATCCATTGCGGGAATGCGAACTGTGCAGGGCTGGAAGGGTGTCGTGTGCGGGTTCTGGACCAACCCGCTGCTGTTTGTCGTGCACGTCGCGACGCTCGTCGTGGTGATCCTGCTGCTTGCGCTCTGGTATCGCCGCAATCGTAGTGCAAGACGGTACAAGCCGAGAAGCGCGTAATGCGATCGCTTCCCCATATCCATTTGGTGCCATTGTGCAGCGACGCCAGCCACGCAGACAGATACACACACAGTGCAAGTCAGTTAACCTGCTTGATCTCCATTTCATTCCTCCACCAAATCGTATTTTCTGAAGAAGAGAGCAGACAAACAAGTGCAGTCGTGGACGTCTGGCGAACATGAGCACGAGCAGGAAGTATGAAGAGCAATGGTTGTGATCACTAGATGCCACAAATAGATCACTTCCACATTCATTCTGACACCAGCATCTTTCACCTTCAGCTCTCTCCTTTCCAGGTGACACATGAACGGAACACCAACTGCAGTGAATAAGCCAATAGACTGGCTTCCTGCGTGATTTTGACCTCTAATGACTTCCTTTGAGTCTATTGTCAGTTCACGCAGAAAAACGAGCAAGAGAACGTAAGCAGCTTTTCCGTTTCTCTTTCTTTTTCGCAGACCTCACATTTTGCGTTGTGAGGAGTGACCAAAAAGAAGCGAAATGAATGCTTCTGACTTTCTGGTTCTCATGTGACTGTCACTCTCGCTCGCATCACATCTCACAGGTCACTCCACACAGAGGAGCTATCGGTGTCAAGCAGAGCGACGGGATAAATTTTTCTAGGTCTAACGACCTGTCGCGCAGAAACAAAGCGAGCGACAGTCTGTTGCACACTCTCATTTTGGAATCCACCACGTCGTGCGACAATCGCTTGGAAGAGCGAGCGCGAAACCAGCGACCTCCGCGACCATTCGCTGCGAGAAAGAAAGCAAGCAAGCGCGCCGTTGGGTTGATCTGATCGACTGACTCGTTGAGTGACCGACGACGACGAGCGATCCGCGCCACCACCACCCCAGCACAGCAAGCGATACACAGTCACACTTGTGAACCGGCGAGCAGATCAAACAGCGATCTGGCGAGTGTCCTTTCGCAACCAACACGAAGGAAGAGAGCGAAAAAGACACGCGACTCAAAGGTACGGCGTGGATATGGATGATGTAGCTTTTCTTCTTTCTTTCTTTTTTCTCAATGGAGACTGAAAGCGCGCATGGTGCAGTGTTTATGAGGCATCGTTTGGGAAGATGGATCCGTTGGACTGACGATGTAATGTGGTTTTGCTTGCAGTGGTTGGTGTGAGTTACAGATCTGCGGTGAGCAGGATCGAATTGCGCGTGCGGTCGAGAGAGCGGTAGTTGACTGCTGGCGACGTGTGCTCGTGTGTGAACCTTAGTGAACCAAGCGCTGGTAGATGCCGTGCCAAGAGATGGAGGACGACTTCGCTACCAGTTCGCCGCGGTCGAGCCCAAAGCGTATGTCATCGCATCGGTACACGCGCATGTCCCGGAAAGAGTCGCCGGAAGAGGCAAAGCACCGGATAAAGGGCGGGATCCACCTGACGCGCGAATTGATCGACTTTGATGTCATTAAAGGGTATGTGCTGCGTGTTTGCTCTACCTCGTTTCTGAGTGGCGGATGATGAGAGCGACTAACAACAAACTTGTTGTGACGTGTTTCCTTTGCAGCTCTGCTTTCTTCCACACAAAGCCGTCCAACCATGATAAGAAGCTCGTGAAAGAAGGGATCAAGCGCGCGCTTTTTGTGCCATTCCATGCATCGTTTTGGAAACAAAAGGTATGTGCGAACCACATTATGTGACGTTGGTCATGCATCGCGACCACTGACGAATGCCTTGCTTGTGTGCAGCCTTACTTCTACGAAGTCGCCACCTCCTTATATATTCTGCACTGCCTGGCGATCTGCATCTACTTTTTCCGACCAAAGATCACGTCAGTGATCAGTTCGTTCGAAGTGATGTTCCCGGTCATCCTGCTCGTGCTGGTGGCAATCGGATATGGCCGTGTGACCAGCACTCTGGTCGCTGGTGATGACGCAGAGCCTGCGTTAACGAAGCTAGTGTCACCGACGAAAGTAAGCGGCAGCGGCAACCCAGATCGTTGCCCAATCTCTGCTCCCTCGCTCTCGACGATATCCAGCGCAAGTTCAGGGATCGGCTCGGATCTGGCAGAATCGGAGAACTCTGACAGTACAGACAGCGAAGAGGACAGCGGCAACTCGTCGTCGTCCAGCGATGAAACGCAATCCGAAAGCAACATGTTCGAGCGAGCGTCGTCCGTTCCGGCTTCTCCCCTCGTGAGTCCATCTCTGCTTTTGAGTTTGATGTCGTGGCTCAATGACATGATGGACTCAGAAGTACTCAAACTGCTTGTGCTCAATGTGTGCTGTCTTTTGCCGCGATAGTTTACTCCAGCTCCTGGAGTACCTCACCGATCAAGGGCATACTTTGAGCGAGAAAGCGTTGATCCCTTTGCGCGTCGCCGTGTGACTGTGTGCGTATGGGAGAGTGGCCAGGCGAAAAAGAAAGCGATGTCTATCACAGAGCTGCGGAACACCATTCTTGCCAAAGTGAGTACTGCTGGGTTAGAATCCTGTATCTATCCAAGCTGGGGAAGCTGACGAATGCTTATGCCTGGGCTTGTGCAGGTGAAAGCTACTCCTCCACGAATGGCTTATCGAAAGATCGCGCACCTTGCTGCATTGACGCTATCGCTTGTCCCGATCGTGTTGCGAAGCGTCATCAAGTGCCAAGAGTTGGAATGCCTGAGCAGATTCCAGGAACCGGTCGAAGCCATTTACGTGAGTGGACTTGAAGGCACGGATGGGGGGAAACAGTCGATTGTGTGACTGACTTGATGTTTCTTTCCTGTTGCGCTCCTCTGCAGTGGATCGCGCGTTTGCACCAAGAGCTGTCGTTTGAGCGACTGTATCTTCATGTGAAAGATCTCTCAGTTGGGCCAGCTGTCATCGCGATCTCATGCATGCTGTGCACGTACTCGCTGGCGTTCGTCGTCTTCTCTGCGTTGGCTGACGCCGAAGTCACGTACCATCGGCGATTCCTGTGAGTGATATCCCTGTTGTGATCGTCCAGAGCAAGTCGTTGTTTGCTAACGACTCTGATTGTCTTCTGCCTCAGGTATGCCAAATGCTTCACAGCGTTGACCTCTTCGCGTCGCTCGCGTCTCATGAAGCTGCCTCACTTCCGTTTGAAGAACGTAGTGAACATCAAGGCGTGGATCGCGCTTCGAGGCGGGCGAACTTGGTTGAAGCGCCAGGGTCGTCAACGCGCTGCGGACGAGATTGTGTCGACATCGTTCTTGATCAATCTCGTGATGCTGGTGGTGATGGGAATGCAAGCAGTCTCGGAAGGATCAGGGACGATTCAGCCGCAGAGCCTCATCCATGTCGAGGTGACAATGTGGTGCCTTCTATCGAGGTACGCGAGCGTGCTGCTTCTTCACTTGACTGGGTATGGGAACAGATTGATCTAACCCTGTTGTTTTCTTTTCGTAGCCTTTTCATGCTGCGCTTCATGATGCTGGGATCCAACATCAACAAGAAGTACCAGAACACGTCGCTGCTGCTGACGGAACAGGTAGGACGCTGTAATCTGGACGAGCGAAGCTTACGCCAACCAGACTGTTGCCTGCCTCTTACTGACTTTGCTGATTGTCCACAAATGTCGCTGTGCAGATGAACGTTTACCTCCGTCTGCTCGTGAAGCCCCACAAGAAGGAGAAACTGCTGGTGTCGAACAACGTGTTGAAGCTCGCGAGCAAACTGCTCAAGGTAAAAGCCCGTGTTTGGTTTGACACAGTTTGTCATCTGGTGCTCACCATCAGCAAGCGTGGGGAGCTGCTTGTCCGACTCGAAGCAACCCCTTTGCGAGATGTGCCATGTGGTGGATCGCACATGTTGGCATGACTCACACGACTGTTTGTGATGCTACGTCAACTGTAGGAGCTGAACCCGCCCAACAAGGTGTCCGGACTGACCATGAACCCGCTCCTCTACAATATCACGCGCGTTGTCGTGCTCTCTGCCTTCTCGTCCACGGCGTCGGAGTTTTTCGGCTTCAAGTTGAAACTCTGGAAGATGAAGAGCATGTAGACTCGCCTGAGAAGGAGCCAAAGGCGAGCGCGAGAAGCTGCGAAGCCCTCGAGCTCCGATCGAAAATGGCGCACGTTCGATACATGTGCATGCAAGACGCGATGGAGAGAAGGCTCCATCGCATCCGCTCTTTAGATTTCTCGCTGCAACGACACAAACCATAGACAAACGTAAATGCATTTCATACACTGGATAGTTACCAATCCAGCTCGCCAAGTTTTTCGCACGTTCTGCACTCTATCCCGTGATCTTGGCTGGATGTGAACACGATCGCAGAAGACGCTGATTTAAATCAGAGGCACAACAAACCTCGATGGAGATCTCACAAGCGGCAGACAAAGGATGTTGATGGTGAATAAATAAATGGCGCTGCGCGCTTCGATTACTTTGGCTCTCTGTCTTCTGTTTGACAGATCTTCAAATTAACTTACTATGATACCGGATTTGTTGTTGTTGGTGGTTCTTCCTGCCGCTCTAAAAGCGTGGGGTTGGGAACTCACGCGACGTGCGCAACAGGAGCGATTCCAGCTTGGAAGGCTTGCTCGGGTTGATTGGGCTGCGGTCGAC
Source organism: Globisporangium recalcitrans (assembly GCA_023333815.1). Lineage (NCBI taxonomy): Eukaryota > Oomycota > Peronosporomycetes > Pythiales > Pythiaceae > Globisporangium > Globisporangium recalcitrans. The sequence continues at coordinate 8,031 of JAASFO010000003.1, forward strand.
GTTCGAGTCAGCGACGCCAAGAACTTGAGGCTCGTCCACGAACGAGACGCGGTTCATCTTGCGCTTTGGCGACACTGGCTTGGTGACTGGGAAGGACTGGAAGGTGTCCAGCATCGCGTGGTCGATCTTGAGGCGCTGGTACTTGAGGGTGAAGCGCTTCATGTACGAGTCCGCAGCGACGAGGAACGGCAACGCCTCTTCCGGCTTGTTCTCGTGCCACAGCTGCGCGCCGCGTTCCTTCGCGATCAGCATCGCCTTCCACAACACAGAGATATCACGACTTGAAGAGTCGTATCCAGTGAGCAGCGGGAACTCGGTCTCCATCGGGTCGCTCGATCGCGAGTACATGCTCTCCTGCGCTTGGATCTGCGCCATCGTCCACATCTGCGTCGCCTCCATCTGCATCGTCTCTCTTCGCTCCGACTGGGAAAGCAGGGTCACCATTCGGTTGCGCGCCAGTTGCAGGAAGCGCACGCACGTGTCCTGCTCGTACACGCCCATTTCATTCAGGATCGCGAGCTCCTTCGCGATGCCGAAGAGACTGCGCTCCATCACCACGTTGTTCATGTCGGACGCCCAGGCTTCCATCAGGATCATCTTGAGCTTGAGCTGGAGAGAGAGTCCCATGAGGCTGCGTCCGAGGATCTCAGACGCTTCGTCTCCGGTCGCTTCCACACCACCGTCTTCGTTCGACAGTGCTGCTGCGGCAGGGGAGGTCGGGGAGCCGGCTTCGTACTTACTGCTGAACGACTCGTCCTCCGCGTCGACGGCTGGGGTGCGCACCACGCGCGGGGACATGACGAGCGGCAGGCTGAGCACCTTGGCGTCGTCCACCGGCTCGATGCTGCGGCGGCGTTTCTTGGAGACTGTGGCGGCAGCCGCGTCCTGGAAGAAGAGCGCGCTGGTCTTCGGCGCGAGCATGCTGGTCATGGCTGTCTGCTTCTTCAATCTCAACGGACGGACGGACAAATGGAAGTGTGCGTCTGCCTGCAAGTGCTGGAATGAGGCAGAGGAATCTTCTAGCCCCCTTTCCAAGCAAGCCTTCGCTTCAGCTGCTGCCTGCGTGTGTGAGAGAGGCGTTTTGTATGGGTCTTTAAACAGGTGAAAAAAGAATCAAGTCTGCGCAGATCTACAAAAGCCGGAGTCGCCTGCTGATGGATGGCCATTTACTGTACGATTTTTGCCCCATCCTCTGGGGGAAGGGGAGGCGTGTGAACGAAAACGCCAAAACCGACTCGCAAAATCCATACAAATGCGCGAATAAATCGAGACGGCTCTGAAAAGGAAGGAAAGCAGGGTGTTTGCATGGGACAAGGCGGAAAATGCCAGCACGCACTTGTTGTTGTTTAGACTGGAGCAGTTGCCCTTTTCGTGCTGGTGCTTTCTGTGCGAACTGAATATCCAGGCGCGTTTGTGCAGCAGAGCAGCATCGACTTGCGGCAACGATTAATCCTGTGCTTCCTCGCTTTCGTCACATGTGAATAATGCTCAAACCTAGATCTGAAAAGTAAAAGAAGAAGACACTGCTCTTCTCAAGGCTGTTTGTTGCGCTCGGCGTAAGCTAACAGCGCAGACTGAGATGGCGAGCGAGTGAGTGAGGAGGGAGCGAGGCTGTGGTGGCAGCAAACCAGTCCAATTCGATCCGCGGAACGCGATGGAGAAGGAGGGAGGGGACCTCCTGATGCCGCTTGTTACTTACTCCCCAAAAGTCCAACACCTCCTGCACAGACGGAGTTCCCTCCCCTTTCCTTTCACAACACAACAATTCGCATCAGCCGATGAAGATCAGTATATCAAGTCTCACGGGTCCTAATCAGGCGCTGCAGTATGGAGATGCAGTGTTCCAGAGATAAAGTATGGAAGGCTTTCTTGACATTTTTTCAATGTTTTTGTGTTGGACAGTTGGACTCGGAGCCTCTTGCTTGACATCTCGCTCGAGTCAAATGCGACCTGGTGAACGCTCAGAATGGATGGATGCGTATCTACAATCCACAAACGCTGTTTCGCAGGCGCTTTCGTGCATCCCGCTTGCAGCAGCAGCATACACAACCTGGCTGCGTTGCTCTCATTGAGCTCTGCTTGCCTTTCGACAAGATGTCGCTCAACCAAAGACCTTGAAAAGCTCGGGTTCGAAGTGGCGATGGCAGCTTGTCCTTTCGACTTCCTTCAAGCTTTCCCAATCCTTCTCTCCACAGTGACTGAGGTCGGAAGATTGTCGAGATGCGCCTGTAAGCGAAGCGAAATGAGGCCAGAAAGCGCAAGTTCCTCGAGTGCGTGTTAATACCGACAGAGCAACAGACGCCAGTGCTGGGACGAGCGAAGCGGCAGCAAAACACACACGCAAGCCTGCGCGCTGGCACCACGCTGTGACTTTGCTGGTTGATGCGAGCGTCTCTCTGAACGCCGCCATTGATGCAACGCCATTCGCGCGCAGCTTGAAGCATTTCATTTGAGTTTCAGAGCTCCTGGATTGGAAAACTGAGGGAAACAGCGAAGCTGCTTGCTTTGCAAATTGGCGCTAAATCGGACCTTTTTCTTTATTCGAGCGGCAGTGCCTCGCTCACTTCTTCTTCCCGCAACGCAACGAGATTTCTACCGCGAAACCATCTGGACGGCGCTCAGACGCTGCCTCCATCACTTCAGAACATTAGCCAACCAAGTCAAGTCAGTTTGCGTCCTTTTGCTGTCCTCGCGAGGAGTGTTCTCCAGCGTTATGATATGGCTCGCTCGCATTCGCAATGGCCAACCACTGCAGGGTCATGATCGACAATCGCAACATGTTCGCTTTCTGGCTGCGTGAGTGACTGAATGCACACTGTAAATTGGAAATTGGATTGGACTCTCTTAGACTTGGAGAGTCGGACACCGGCTCCCATGCGAAACTGCGCCGCATCGCCCGTCGATATATCTTATCGACTTGCTGACTCGGCGTGAAATCTAATGGACGCGCCTTGTGTCAGAGACACTCAGTGCCCAACCCTCCTCTATCTACCCTTACAGATAAGATACAGTTTATTTGCTTTTCCCATCCGAGTGCACTGTGCTCACTTCCTGGTTTCGATGGCTCAGCATCATACAGACAGAAAGGGAGACAGACAGACCCGGTTCTGAGAGCGAGCACCAATCGATCGACCTCGTGCCAGTCGACGTAAAAGCGCCGCGCTGCTTCAGAACGGAGAGAAACAGAGGAAGGGGATAAACTGGATGGATCTCCTAACAAAAGTCTGCACGTACGCTGCTCAGTGAGATGCTTGTTGTAACGTTATGTGCACTTGCGCTTTGACCTTGACTCGAGTCATCCCAGCGATGCGACTATATTTGTTGTCAGTGGAGCGCTTGACCTTTTGCTGGTGGTGTCGGCAACTCAAAGGTCGTCGAGTCACGAACCCAGTGCGAATGCAATGGGGAGAGCTCTCCAGTTGTGGCGATGCACCTTCCATCAAGCGCATGGTAATCACTGGAGTGAGCGCAATGACCTTCAGCAGCACCTTCAGCAGCACCAAACATTGCATCGCATGCCGCTGCACTGCGCTTACTGCAGTGGAGCCACATGTCGCTGGGGGTGCATGTCAGGATTGGCGGAAACTGTATGTGCACCACAACACACGCGTGGCTGATTCTTGGATCGAAAGCGAGGAAGGTGGCAGTGCGGAGAAGAGCTCAGCGCGCTCAGATGGATACAAGAGTCGGAGCATCGATCGGCTCTTCAATACGACGGCGTCCATTTCGCAGATCGGCTTGATAGACTAGCAAACAACGTACAGTTCAAGCTCTGCATTGCCCCTCTCTCGTTGGTTGGTTGGCTGCGGTTGCTTGCAATGTGTACACCTACACTTCCTCGTGGGTGTGTAATGCACAGAGCTTGAGAGCGGACGATTCGCTGGTTGCCAGCAAGTCCGTTGCAAGGCAGCAAACAAGAGAGAGGAGCAATAACAAGACGAAGCCATCTCGCTTGTGCAACAAAGGCACTCGCTCGCTCACACCTGCAAAATGCTCCATTGGAGACGACGAAGATACAGAACAGTAGCCAGCGCGCTATAATAGAACTTCAATGCAGACAGTCCCATGGCGACCAAAGTCGCTCGCTCTCTATTCGTGCAGCCAAGAGAGCCGACCAAGTGAACCCATCTACAGACTGAAACTGCAGTGATCAAGTCAGAATGTCAGAGCACAGCAAGACGCACAGTGTGTACCCATCCATCCATCCGCTGACTGTCGGGACTCTATGCTCTGACTCCTCCATCGACACCGCGCTTCAACTTGCCAGCTCGCTGATAAGCGACCTGACTGACTCACTCTCAGACTGCTCTCTGATCTCCAGATCAGGTGATCGCTCTTCCAAAAGTGAGGTGTGCACCTATTTCTAGAAGTTGAAGCAGCGTGCTGGCTTCCTTTCGTGGCGCACATTCGCAGGTCAGTCGCTCAACACCCTCACCGCTGTGCCCACCAGCATGCTCGTGGACAACGGACCTAAATGCGCAGAGGACTCCGTCCCACGCGGCTGATTAATACGTAGAAGCGCATGTCTACGGCTCTGTCTGTATTTCTATCTCGCGGTAAGAACACAAGCGAAGATCTTAGTCCAAACGCGAATGGATCGGTAGAAGTGCAGTCGAGATATTGGTTTCCATTGAAAAGCTACACCCAGTTTCGAGCGTGCATCTCTTGCGCGTTGAAGAGCTCTTCTGCACTCGATCCATATTTGCTGCAGATGATGATGAACAACTCGGGGGTGTACCACGACTTTCTGCAATCCAAGAGCGTGCCCTGCGAGGAAACCATCGCGCGCGATATCGGCCGCACGTTCCCCAAGCACTATCTCTTCAACGAGCGCACGTCGCTGGGCTAGTGCGCGCTCATGAACGTGCTCAAGGCGTACTCGCTGCACGACCCCGAGGTCGGGTACTGCCAGGGCATGGGCTTCCTCTCCGCCATGTTCCTCAGCTACATGACCGAAGAGCAGTCGTTCTGGCACTTGGTCGCATGTCTGAACCACAAGCGCTACGATCTCGCGAACCTGTACCGTCCGAGAATGCCGAAAGTGCCCGAGCTGATCTTTGTGTTCGAGAAGCTCATGGATCAGTTGATGCCGCAGGTCGCGCGGCACTTGGAGGCTGAGGGGCTGCACCCGACGATGCACCTCACGCAGTGGTTCATCATGCTGTTCACGTACAACTTCCCCTTCGAGTTCGTCACGCGCGTCTAAGACATGTTTCTCTACGAAGGCGGGAACTCCCAAACAAGGTACGGATGGACAGCGCTGTTTCCTCTTCATTGCCGCCGCTGTGCACCGCCGTTATACAATGGGTTTGTGGTGTGCATGTGCTTTCCAGGTTGACACGGACGAAGTGCTGTCGATGGCGTTCCGATTGCCGCTCAAGCGCGCACAGATTGCACATCTGCTCGAAGAGTACCAGCAGTCCATCTCGAGCAAAAAGTGACCCAGCCATGCGAGAGCGAAATCATGCAACAACACATTTATTATATACGAGCGCACTCGAAATTGGCTACATGCGCATTGTCTTCCTGCAGCATACTGAACCTACCTTCTTCGTGTTCACACTCGACGTGTCTTCCTTAACGGCCAACGAATAGAACTGACGCCGAGGCATGAGTTGCTCACTATTCAATCTTGCTTCTCCTGAGAGGCTGGGGCTGTGGGCTTCGCGAACCGCTTCTTGAGCTTTGGCAGCACGACCGCGCCGACGACCGCGACGACGATGAGCTGCACGGTCGTGGACGTGTCGATGATGTCGCCCTTGGAGCGCAGCTCGCTGAGCATCAGTCCGGCTTTGCAGCTCAAAAAGTTGTACGGGATGAGCCCCACGAGCGGTCCCAGCGAGAACTGCAGCAGTGGGATCTCCAGATGCGGCGACGCCAAGTTGATGAACCAATTGGGTGTGAATGGAAAGACGCGCAGAAACACCATGTAGAGCCCGAGGTCGTCGCGGTGGCTGTCGATCATTTCGCGCAGCTGGCCGAGCTTCGCCGGGAACAGGTGCAGCACTGCGCGCTTGCCGAAGTGCTTGGAGAGCAGGTACATGAACACCGAGCCGACAGTGTTGTACGTCAAGCAGAGCGGGAACCCCCACGCGATGCCAAAGAGCGCGCCGCCCAGGAGGTTGAAGAACACGGTACCGGGGATCGCGAACGTCTGCAGATACAAGTAGCAGCACATGTGCGCAACCAGCAGTCGCCCCTGCGAGCGCGCTGCAAATGACTTGAGCGCGTCGCCTAGTTGCTGCGCGGCTTGCAGCGATGTCGGCAAGCGCAGTTTCTCCCATTCTTCGTCGCTGAGCACCGAGACCACGAGCACGTAGAGCGAGACGGCGAGCAGCAGCGTGGAGGTCAGCAGGATGAGCCCGAGCACCTTCACGTCGCGCTTCCACGCGTGGCTGCTCTCGGACGGCGAGGCGCCATCCGGCGCAGGAGCAGCAGGCGCAGGAGCACTGCTGGCGCTGCTCGAGTTGAGCATTTTGGCTTCTCTTCTCCCCTTTCTGTCCTCTTTGTTGAGTTGTTTGGAAGATCGTTGAGAATCTCGACAGTGATCATTTTTGGCAATTAGTAAGCGTGTTTGTTCTGTTGCTAGAAAGAATGCATGAACACAGCGATAGTATGTTTGGTTTAATAGTGTGTTGTTGTTGAGCACAGATGTTTGAATTGATGAAGCCACATATGTTTCGCTGCTCTCTTTGTGCTCTCTTGAACACGTCTGTGCTGCTGGGAACGGAACACTTGGGATAAATGATCATGCGATCGATTGAGACACCAACATGACGGCACGTGTCATGCACGCAGCATCTGAGAAGAGGTTTCATATTCAAAAAGTAGTTTAATAATTACGGAGAAGCGCATCCGCCACCTGCGAGCGGGGTGGATGGCAGGCTGGGCTAGGAGGAATAACAAAATGGACACACCAACTCACTCCACAAGCTGCTCAAGCACGAAGAGCAACCTGCGACGCACTGCTTCAATCTCATATGCATGTGCGCGGAGCAACTAGCTGATAACAAGCATCACACGCAGAGCTCGGGGTTCCGCTTAGCGCCGTCGAGACGCCGCAGCTGACGCGTTGCGGCGATGCGCGAGCTGGAACTCTTCCGAGAGCTTGCGGAGCGTAAAGTTCGGGAACACCTGAGTGGTCGGGATGTGCATCCCAGTGAGCGGCGAGATGTCGCTCGTCGAGAACCAGTGCAGGATGGCTTCGCGCTCGTACGTGTGGCCATCCGCTGCGACCACTGGATCCACCATCGGACAACCGGTGATCGGACAGATGAGCTGCTCCGGACACACATCTTCAATCAAGTCGTCTTCGTCATCCTCCTCTTCGTCGTCATCGTATCCATGGTCCACGCCGCCGCGTCTTTCTTTTGCTTCATCACTATCGCGCTCCAGATCTTCAATCGTAAACGCCGAGAAGATTCTGCCGCGCGCCTTCTTTGGGCCGCAGTCGAAAAAGTCGTCGACGCCGTCGTAAAACCAGCCAACGCTCGAGTTCCAGTAGATGCGCACGAACTCCTCCTTCACTTTCCCAAACGCATCGCTTCCATTTGCCTTGCATGCGATCACGCCGCATCGCACTCCGTTTTCAAATGCTTCGCTGAAACCTTTCGAAAGCGTCTCGTACAGAAGAGAGCCGGAGAAGAGCGTGAACTGGTACGTCTGGACTGCGTGCTCGCGATGTCTATCTGGGAGAGCAAGCCACATGCCCTCAGCGCGCTTGAGAAATCGCGAGTGGCGCACGCGAGTGATCTGTCCATGCAGTTGAGTGTGCGCTTCCCGCAAGATGGACGGTCGGTGCACCACATGCACAAGGTTCCGATGAAACTCGAACGAGAGCATCCAGCCTTCAATGCTCTTGTACTGAGCAAACACTTGGTCCTGGTACGTCTCCACGACTTCAAGGCGAACGCCAGCAGGGATCACTTTCGAGTAGTACTCCATCCCACCAAAGCCTGCGAGTCGAATCAAATCGCCCTTGATTGGAACCATGCCGCCGACGTCAAAGTGCAGCGCGATCTGAATCTGTCCCGCATCTCGACGATCTTCATCAGACAGCGGATACCACGCGCGGTGGCTGGACGAGCTCGACATCAGACACGGCAGCAACGGCACCACCACGCTTCCGAGCAACTTGTCTCCTGGTGTTTCTTGAGCAGCAGCCGATCCAGCAGCGGCGGCAGCGGCTTTTCCTTCCTCGAAGCGATGAAACACCTGCACGATGAGCTCGGGCGAGCACGCGTGGAACTCTCGTCGGCGATCATTCGGGTGCTTCCCTTTCCAGCCGCCCCCAAGCTTCGCTGCCGCGATCGCATTCATGTCACTGCTGGCTTTCTTTCCCGACGTGCCGCCGATCACGCCCATGGTCTGCACCACCTCCTGCTCGGACGGCAGCGGCACGTTCAGCTCGCCCTGCTCCTTCCACGTCGGATTCAGCGTCTTCTCCTTGAACGTCGACACAAACTGCTGGCTCGCGAGCGACACCACCACGTAGGGGTTCGAGTAGCTCGGCGTCCACTTGAGCAGGCTGCCGAGGATCGCGGGCGACAGGTTCTGCGCACTCAGCACGTCCACACGCAGCACGCCCGCCATCTCGGACGCGGCCGACGACGACGACGACGTTGACGACGAAGACAGCGGGGCGTCGCTGCTGCTGCTGCTGCTGCTGTTGCTTGCACTGCTGCTGGGCGTCGTCGACGCGGAGCACGACGCCATCTCTGCTCCTTCTCGCTCGTTCTCTCAAATGGTGGATGCGACGACGACGAGGGAGAGCGAGAACTGCCTGAGTCTGCTGCGTTTCGTCTTCCGATGTCCAGATCTCTCACCTTCACGAGTCTATTACCCTCTGATATTTGGTGTCGTGCTTGGATCTGTGTTGAAGGCTTTGAAGAGGTAATGGTGTGAATACAAGTTTTGTAATATCCGGTGCGTTACGTGAAGTATAATGCGATCCCTTGTTGAAGAGGGTTTTGAGCGAGGGAGGAACAAACCATCGAATGTGGGACGATGCGGAGTCATCTTTGTTGTTGGCAGTTGGAGCGAAAGCAAGAGAACTGAGACCATCACTCGGATTTTGGTCTCTAATCGGGATTCTCCACACTATTTTGATGTGACTGAACGAGTCGCGGAACAGCGTGTCCCACGCTATTTATGGTTCTGTGAAGAGACTGCTCTGATCAAATTGTCAGCTGTGACTGTCTGTTTCATGTCCTCCGATTGGCTGGAAAAGACAACGTCGTCGCCGCTGGTTGGTGGAAACGCCTCGTGACTCGCCTGTCTTTCTGTCCTAACTCTGTGTTGAGTGTGTTCTGCAAACGAAGTGGGTGTCACTAAATGGGTCACGATCACCTCCAGTCTGCACAGCTCCAGCAGCAGCTATCCCAGCAGCAGCACAGACGCCAACCCACCACCACGCGCAGAAAAGCAGACGCGCCGCCGACAGACGCGATGGACGGCAGCGCATCGGTGCCGCTCACGCCCAGCGCGTACAATGACGAAGCCCACAATGGCGATGGCGTCTCGGAGCGCTCAGTGCTCATGACAACGCACGCACATGACGAGAGCAAGCAGCCGCAGCACTCGACATGGGAGTGGATGCTCGGCGTGTTCTTCCTGGTGATCGTCGCGCTGATCTGGACGTTCGCGTCCGTGCTCGTGCAGTACATCTTCCACAACCTGAGCTTCAACGGACCGTTCTTCTTGACGTACGTTGGCATCACGCTCTTCTCGGTGAACTTGCCGCTGTGGTACCTCTCGCAGATCGTGTGGCCGCGCGTGAAGGCGTGGTTCCAGGGTCGCCCGACGAACGGCAAGCTCAGCCACCGCGAGCTCATGAAGCGCGCCGGACACAAGGCGACGTACCGCCAGATCTTTTTTATCAGCGCCACGATCTCGCCGCTCTGGTTCGCCGCGAACTTCACGTACAACCAGAGTCTCAACATGACGAGCGTCACGAGCAGCACGATCGTGAGCTCGACGTCCACGGTGTTCACGTTCCTGATGAGCGTGATCGTGCTGCGCGAGCCGTTCATGTGGCTCAAAGTGTTCGGGGTTATCCTGTGCATGGCGGGCAACATCTCGACGATCTTCAACGACTCGAACTCGGGCGACGGCGCGAGCGACCACGTGTTTGGCGATGTGGTCGCGCTCTTCTCGGCGTTCATGTATGGCGTGTATACGACAGCGATCCGCAAGCTGATCCCAGACGAAGAGAGCGTGAGCATCTCGCTCTTCTTTGGCTTCATCGGCGTGATCAACTTTGTGTGCCTCTTGCCGTTCGTGCTGCTCTTCCACTTCTCTGGCGTGGAGTCGCTCAGCGGACTGACGTTCGAGATCCTGGGACTCATCGGCATCAAAGGGCTGTTCGACAACGTGCTCTCCGACTACCTCTGGGCTCGCGCCGTGCTGCTCACGTCGCCGACCGTCGCGACCGTCGGGCTGTCGCTCACCGTGCCGCTCGCGATCTTGGCGGACTACGTGTTCCACCAGAGCCCGCCGACGTCCGTGACGCTGCTGGCGTCCGCGCTCGTGCTCTCGGGCTTTGTGCTGATCAACGTGAGCACAAAGAACAACAAGCACGAGTACCACCCGGTCAGCAAGAAAGACGGCGGCAACTCGTCCACGCCAAAAAGTCGTCGTCCAGAAGAGGTATTATGAAGACAAGGAGCGTTGTCGCCAGAGTGTCATTGACTGCAGGTATAACCAGTCGAGTTGATTTACGCCGCGTCACATCGGGTGACTGAGTAGTTGAGAAGACTTGATTGTTTGTTTTCCCTTCCATGTTTCCCTCGCACTCCGCCGCTTCCTGTGTCTCACTTGGCAGATACGCCACTGGGATGCATGTTGACCCGCTCATTCACGTGGCGCAATTGCCCCCGCCCTGCTCACTGTCACGTCATGCTGTGCAAGCGACGTTGACGCCACAGATAAAAAAGGAGCTGGCGCTCACATGGATGCAGATGAAGCGACACGTGGAGCGGAATGTGCTGAAGCAGATCGCGCGCGTTCTCGCTGTGTGATGAGAGTGAGCCACCTCGCATTCACTTTTCCGCATTCGCTTCGCAGTCATGATGAAAGCTGAGAAGGAAAAACAAAGAATCCTGCGACGTTTCGCATGAGCTGTTTCCACCAGCTTTAAAGTTGAAAGTACCGTACCGAACAGTTGCGTTGAACTTGCTTCCTTGTCGTCGACGACGGGTTTGCTCGCTTGAGACCCGTTTTCCTCTTGTCTTCGCCTGCTCAGCTCTTCCAGCAACAAAATATGGGTGGGTGGGTTTCGAAAACGGGTTGCTCTCGAACCCATATTTTGTGGGAAGAAACTCGAAAAGAGAAGGGCACATGTTGAAGAAAGCTCAGAAGACCGAAAGAGCTCATTCAGCGATTCTTCACGTGCACACAACAGCTGCAACGACGCAAGACGAAGAAGCAACAAGAAGCTGGAGACGCACAGCAAGAAGACGAAGAAGAAACCTCTGCACGCACACAATCGTATCCGAACGGAACTCAACATGGCGCCGCTGATGGACACCACCACGCTCAAGCACGACAACGTCGCCGCCTCGTCGCTCTCCAGCATGCTCGCAGCAGCAGCCACAGCTGTCGTCGCGCCGCTGCCGTTCCCTTCGACGGCGGTGACGACGGTGGCGGCGTCTGATGCTGCTGATCAAGACGTGGAGATGGAAGACGTCGAGTCGCGCGCCATGAACATGGAGGATCTCCCTGCAGTGATGCTGGAGCTGATCTGCTCGTTTGTCGACCATGCGAGCCTCCACGCGGTGGAGAAGACCTCAATGACACTGTATGAAGTTGTCCAACGATCAGGTATGTGTGTGTGTGCTTTGCTCTCATAGTGGCTGCGCACATTCATGAGTGATTGACGCTCTTGGGATGCTTTGTGTTCTTCGTGCATAGATCTTTGGCAGCAGATCGGGTTGAGGCATTTGGTGTGTGTTGAGGCGAAGAGTGGTGGCAGCAGCTTTTCGTGGAAGAAAATGACGTGTTTGTCCAACAGACGCATTGACGAAGACGCGGAGCTGCTTCACGACGTGCAAGAATTCTCATCTGCTGACCGTCCAAGCGAAACCCCAACGAACACACTCACGCACTCGAAATGCTGGTCGGAGATCAGACCGTACCTCGAAAGCCCCGCGCTGCAGAACCCGAGCGACCTCCATGACGTTTCTCCGTTCGGAATGACTCTTGGCGAACGTATTCAGCACCGTTGTGGGTGCTCGACAGGAAATTCGTGCTACTGGAGCAGGTATGTTTGTGACAATAGTTCGAATGCAAGCAGCGAGTGAGTGGATGCGTCGTCTCACCCATTTTGTGTTGCGCATGACCTCAGCTCTGCGTCGTCAAATGAGAACGCGACAGAATACATTGACTACAACCTCGTGGAGTCCTGCGTGGTTAGCTCTGTTCAGATCCTGCCATATCGCGTCTTCTGGCATCCTGGAAGTCCTACGTACGCTCCAAAGAAGGTCTGTTTCGAGTTTTTCGACGGCCACGCAGCAAAGAACAGCGCAGAGCTCTCCAAGTCGCCATTTTACCGATCGCCAGTCTACAATGTGGTGAACGACATGCAGCTCCAGGACTTCGTGCTTCCGCAGAAAGTGGTCGTGAACCGCACGACCATCCTTCGCGTCAACTTGCTCGGACGCCACCAAGCACAGACATTTGAGCTCCCGCCGTGGCTCCAGCGGACCGAGGAAGACCGATTGCCAAAGTACTACGTTTGTTTGAGCTACGTGAATGTGCTCGGCAACCTGTGCGATCCGGCTGAGAAGGACGAGGAGCTGCAGGACGAAATGATGGCTCCGCTGAAAGAACAAAGTCTTCGAATGGCGAACTCTCTTGCGGAATACATGACTTCGTGCTACGAAGGGATCTTGGAAATGCGCCGACGAAGCGAGTAAAGCGGCGAGAAGGTCGTTGATTTGACTGACTGAGATTCTCTCTCTTTGCGCTTCGCCTTCGCTAAGCAAGCGACTTGGAATGGAGAGTCTGTGAAGATGTATTTAAATATTTCTATGTAAGTGAACGCTATCAATCAAATGCCCTCTTCTTTCACTCGGATATGCATAAATGAACTGAAGCGTAGCATTTCGATTTTTAGCGCCGCACAATGTCTGCAGAAGGCGATTCACCACTTCTCCACCTCCACTTTCATCCCACACGCGCACTCTTTTGTCCACACTTTAGCAGCTTCGTCGTAGATCTCTGCGGAGAACTGATGTTTATGATCGCGGTCCGCCACAGGGATGTACGCTGGCTTCTTGTTTCTCTTTTCCTGCTGCTCTTCTTGTTGCTGCTTCTTGCCCTGCTCACCCGCCTGCTCTTTGTCGTGCTTCTTGTCGTCATCATCGAGCGCTAGCAGCACGTGCTTGCGCTTGAGCAAGTGCTTGGTGCGCTTCGCAGCGCTCGTGTATGCTTTCAGCTTGCGCTCGGCCTTCACCTTCTCGAGCCCCTCCTCGCTCTCGTGCAACCGATACGCTTCGTCCATGACCATCTTTCTCAAGTACAGTTTCAGCGGCGCAAAGCTCTCGTGGTGTGGATTGGGTTTTGTCATGTGCGGCATGCCGTGGAAGAACGACTCCGGAAGCGCGAACTCGGTCTTTGCGCGGCTTTTCGGGATCAGCTCGTACAAGCCTTCGCGGAGATTGCGATCCTGCTTGCACGTCACGCACACCCGGAGCTCGAAGTGCTGCAGCAGCACACGGTCCAGAACCTGGCCGTCCTCTGCGCAGTCCTTGCAGATGCCGACAGGGAGCTCATCAGCCGTGGGCAGGTTCGCATCCATTGCTGTTCTGCAGAATATGATGCGTTTGCTCGCAAAGTCTGGAGGAAGCCAGCAGCAGCTCTATGTGACTTGGAATCCTGTGCTCGTTGTTAGTGCCATTATTTGTTTGTCAGTCCCGTATTAGCTTGAGATGAGGGATTTGCTGACTTTAAGGTAGGGATTCGGGACACAGTCAATCTCTCCTTCATCAGCCATTTTGCTGCACAACAAAGCAAAAAGCAGGAAGGACGAAGGACCAATTGATTGATTGACCGACGCCGCCATGAGCTCCGCCGCTGCCACCACCGCCACGCCCGCTGCCACTGCGCCTGTGAGCGACGACTCGCAAGTGGCCAAGGCGCCGCAGAAGAAGTTCTTCCGTTCGCGCGCGCACTGCAACCCGCTCTCGCACAATGACTCGTTCGAATAGTACGTGATCTGACTTTGCATGACTGGCTGTTTGGTCGTGCCTCTTGGAGCTCCGCACGCACGTGGCGGTATTGCTCCTGCCGATGGAGCAATGCCTGGCACTAACAACGCAGTCAATCCTTTGCGTCTTTTTGTTCGTGTGCAGCCCTGTGAACCCACAGGAAACCGACTGGTCTGGGCACTTCCCAAACATCGAGTCCCCGTGAGTGATGATGACGATGCTGGTTGTTTGTACACCTTGCATTGATGACTGACTGACTGACTAACCTTCTTGTATGGTGCGTGGGATGTTACAGAAAGGTCGACTTTCTGGACGTTGGTTGTGGCTTCGGTGGTCTCACCGGTGCGAATGGAGCTTACAAAGCTATGTGTTCAGTTTGTGTCAACGGTTGTTTCAAAACCTGACTTTATCGATCGTTGCTTTCGATGCCGCGCAGTTGCTCTTGGTGCGTTGTTCCCCGACAAGCTCACGTTGGCGTTGGAGATTCGCCCAAAGGTGACGGAGTACGTCCGACTGCGCATTGAAGCGCTGCGCTCGGAGCATCCTGGACAGGTACGTTTTGATTGGAGAGATCATGAGGCTCTTCTGCGTATTCATGGAGTGTTATGTTGTTATTTACCTTCTGTTATTCAGTACCAGAACGTGTCGGCGCTCCGAACGAACGCGATGCGTTACTTGCCGCACTACTTCGGCAAGAGCCAGCTCACGAAGCTGTTCTTCTGCTTCCCAGACCCTCAGTTCAAGCAGCGCAACCACCGTCGCCGCATCGTCAGGTGGGAGCATGCTGAGTTCGGTCTTCTCGCACACACAGCTCTTCGCTTCATTTGACTCCCATTTTCGATCATGTGCTTATTTCCTATCCGCAGCACGGCATTGCTCGCCGAGTACGCGTACTTGTTGGCGCCAGGCGGCATTTTGTACACGATCACGGACGTCGAAGAGCTCCACAACTGGCACGTGGACAAGTGCACGAGCCACCCGTGCTTCACCCGCATCTCGGACGAGGAATTGGTGCGTGTGATGCTTTCTGCTCGCAATTTGTTATCCATGCGTTGTACCGAGATGACTGCCTAACTTGCTGAATGCTGTTCCTTTTGTGCGATCACAGAGCGACGACCCATGCGTGAAAGCCATGACCGAAGAGACGGAGGAAGGCAAGAAGGTCGCGCGTGGCGGCGGCAAGAAGTACGTCGCTGTGTTCCGCCGCAAGGCCGACGACGAAGTGGAAGTGGACAACATGTTCTGGTAGACCGACGGACTGGGAGAAAGGATAGCGCCTGCTGCCACCGTCTCTTTATATTCCTTAGACAAGCACGAAAGACAGCAGCAGCCATTTTCCATCAGCTGGTTGCATTGTTGCAATAAGTCCGAATCGCTTAGTGTTTGTGAGTGAACCTGGACTAGCTGCTACAAAGCTCAAGCTTAATCGGCTAAACGGAAGAAACCTCATAAACGTGACTATCAACGTTAACAAGTATTTTTCGGTGTAACCGATTAAGCTTGGATTGAGCAAGAGAGTGGTGCCATTAGGTATATTTAAAGAGGCCAGTTTGTCTCTGTGAAAAGCACGCAAAATAAAGAGGGTCGCCAGTTCCTCTCTAGCGTTTTGTGAAGCCAAGAATCAGTAGAAGCGCGAGTTTGGGAGTGTGAGTGAGAGATTGAGTGAGTGAGTGAGTGCGGGACACAGTCAGCGAGAAGGTCATTCGCGCGAGTGCACGCAGAAGGAAAAAAAGAGCGAACAAGCGAGAGCTGTGAAGCTCCCCCTCGAACGCCCCCAGCAGCAGCAAGAGACGCACAGAAGGGAGAGCGACTCACGCGCGCCTGTATCGCCTGTCCTTCGCGGTTGCTCGTTCTCCGCCGCCGCCTCTCTCTTTCTCTCTCTCTCTCTGTCGTCAGCGAGTGAGTGAACACCCAAGCGCGCGCACCAGCATGGAGCCTCTTGTTGATACCAGCGACGACGATGTGGTGCAGCAGTTCCTGCGCAATCTGTGTAAGTGGCTCTCCTTCATGTGTGTGTGTGTGTTGGTGTGTTTGCGATCTTCTTTCTGTGTGCGAGTGCGAGTCGCTTCTTCTTTGTAAAATGCAGCCGTGGTACTCAAACTCAGCTCACTCACGTTCGTTCGTTTCTCTTGCGTTGGTGTTGCTGAATTTGATTGAAAATGGTGCTGTATGCGATACGCGATACACGCTTTCCTCCTACGCCTCGACGACCGGATGAATATGAACAGTAGGTGGGAAGGACTACAGCGAGGCGGAAGCCGCGAAGCTGCAGATCCGCCACCCCACGAACCTGAGGACGCTCTTCGTAACGATTGTGGGCGTGCTCGAAGAAGCCAAGCAGATCCAGGCGCTCGAGGCGCTCATCAACCTCGTGCGCAGCTCGTGCGGCAACATCGAGGCGTGCTTCAGTGCCGGTCTGCAGCGCGAGATCCTCAAATTCCTCAGCGAGCGCGGGCTCTTTGCAGATCCGTGCGTGACGGTGCAAGTGCTGAAGAAGATCCTGCGCTTGCTGCTGTACTTGGCGAACCACAGTGTGAACATTGACGACATCCGCGCCATGCTCGGCGTGTTCCGCAGCATGCGTTTGGTGCACGAAGAGCCTGACGACACGGCCGTGAGCTACTACCTGTCGACGCTCGAGATGATCGCGCGCGATTCGTTTGGTCCGGCGTCGTTCTTTGACCTGAGCGGCGAGTTCTCGGGGCTGATCTTGCCGATGCTCGACTCGTTTCCGAACAACGGCTACACTTTCTGCGCGTGGATCAAGTTTGAGACGCTCCCAGAGACCGCCGCGCCGCTGTTTACATTTTGGTACGTGCTTCGTAATTGTGTTCTTTCTTTTGTGTGCTTGTGTGCTTGAAACAAGAGGGCTAACTCGTCAAATGTGTGTGTGCGTTCTTATGTTGTAGTGGCAAAACGGGCGTCGGCATCATGTGCTCGTTTGTGCGCTCGTCGCTCATGCTCACGTGCTTTGACAAGAAGAAGAACGACGGCCACGTGGAAGTGCCCGACCTCATCACCCCCGGACGATGGCATTTCCTCTGCATTGGGCACACACATCGTCAGATTCGAGGCTCCAAGCTCGACGTGTTTTTAAACGGCGAGCTGCGCCAAAGTCTCAAGCTGGCGTACCCAAACACGTCGCTCATGGCACCAGTGGTCAAGTCGCTGATCGGCATGCGAGAAAGCTACGGCTCGAGCTCGCTTCGCGTGCTGCTGGGTCCCACTGCGCTGTTTGGACAGGCGCTGCCGGCGAATATCATCGCAAACATCCACAGCGTCGACGAGTACGACGCGCTCGTGTTCCAGTTCAACTCGTACATTTCGTCGTCGTCGACTTCGTCGGGGGTGACAGTGTCCAGCGGACCGTCCAGTGGACCTGGGTCGTCGTTGATTCTCGGGAGCTCCAGTGACGGTTTGCTGCTCGCGTACGATGCTCGCCACTGCGATCGCTCCAAGGGTGTTTGCTACGACTCGAGTGGCAACGGGAACCACGCAGAAGCAGCGAGTGCGGGCGTGCGGCTGCGCCATGCGAGCACGTTCAAACAGTCGGTAGCGCAACTCGGGGGTCCTCTGATCTGTCTCCCGCTGCTTGTGACATCAAGAGTGTCGGCATCACCAGGTGCTGCTTCTAGTGATGAAGCGAACGCCCAGTTGTCAACAGCAGTCACGGCGCAGTTTGACGAAGACTCGGAGTTCCTCCAGCACATGAGCGACCTCATTTCGCGTCCACTTGGTGTCAAGTGCATACCGAAAGTGCTGCTCTTGATCGCCGAGATCATGCGCCACTCGCTTGTCAACAAGTTCATCTTCCGTCGCAACCAGGGCGTGCGCTTGACTGCACTCCTCGTTCGCTCGCTGCCGCCAAAGTACTTGACGGCAGACTTGCTGACTGCGATCGAGCGGCTGCGCAGTGCTGTGATCTCGGACCGCACGCTCTCGGATGAGATCTACAAGTTTTTGCTTTTCAACTTTCGCGTGTGGGTGAATGCGCCTGTGGAGCTGCAAGAGACGCTCTTTGACAAGCTCGAGATCATGACGCGCAAAGACGAAAGCAGTTTCTCGGCTGTTTCGACGCGCCATTTTTTGCGATGCCTCTCGTGGATCTACTGGAAGCAGTCGCAGTCCACGTCGCTGCGACGCGCCAAGGAATACTCGTCGGAAGAGATCGACATTCTGCGAAAACGCGTGCTCACGATCATCAAAATCGTTCTGTGCGAGGCGCAACCGCCGAAGCCCACGACGACGTCTGTCATTACGCGCGCTGCGGTCAAAGGCAAAGAGCAGAAGTCGCAGCTGTCGTTCGAAAGCACGCGGACGCTGATCTACTGTATGATTGGGAAACCCACGAACCCGATGCTCACTGGTGTGAATCCGGACGGCACTCCTATCACGCAAGATAATGGCGAGCATTCACTAGCGGCGGCATTCTCTGCGGTCGCGAAGAGCATCTCGGAAGGAGAGGCGGAAGCGGGTTCTGCGGTTGAAAATGTACCAGAGGCGGACCTTCCAGACTTGCTGCAGCTGTTGATTGAGCTCTCGGTCGAGCCCAGCGCACCGGAGGGGCTCCTCGACTTGTTTGCGCGTCTTGGTGGACTTCGCATCTGGCTGCCGCTGCTAGAGTTCTCGAATGATGCGATCCGAGTGATGACATTGCGTCTCCTGCGAACGTACCTGTTTCTGAAATGCGGATGTACCCAAGATCGAGAGAAAGCGAACAGCCCCGACAAGATCCACCTCTCTGTCGGTGACGCTTACTTGATCATGCTCGCACTAAAACCAGAAGAGAACCCAGTCACGATGGGGGTGTACTCGGAGATGCTGCTGACGATTTTGGGGATCCAAGTGAGCGAGAGCGACATGAAAGCGCTCGACGGCAAGACCGAAGCGTTCGACTCGCTCATTGACGAGGAGATTTTATCGAGTGCGACGATCTGGCACGGCAACATGATGTTCCCGTTCCTGAGCATGGTGCGCTCGAGCCCGATGCCAATCCGAGTGGTTGCGATCCGCCACTTGATGATCATCTTTGGCTCTGCGACGGTTGCGAGTACGATCAATCGCCACTACCTCATCTTCAACAGCATCTCGAGCATGAATGGAACTGCGACGGTCTCTTCAACGACCGAGCAGATCCCTATCATTGAAGCGATCCTGAGTCTGCGCGGCGCAGACCACGAGCAGAACCGAGCGACCACGACGCCTCGTTCGCTCTTTGGCATTGAGTTGAAAGGATGTCCTGGGATCCCAATGAGTCAGCTTCGCGAATTGGTGCTGAATGCAAATGAGTCGGAGGAAGTCCGTGTGAACGCAATGTACTCGATTGTTGCGCACGACGACCTGGACTTTCTGAGGAGTTTGCTGACGCTGAATGCCGACGGCGAGCGCAAGAAGCAGGCGAATGCAAACGCAAACGCGATGGTCTACAAGGAGATGTCGAGCAGGATGAAGCTTGCGCTGATCGAACTCATGGCTGCGATGCAACCGAGCGGGTGTGTGGATTTCATCACAGATTTCTCCTACGATTTGATTTCTTCGATCGTGTGTTTGGAAGCGAGAAGCAACGAACTCGCGTGGTTCTTGCTGCAAGACCCGTTCACGAGCTTGTCGCGGTTCATTACGTCACGAGAGCAGCTGGAGGTCGTCGTCGTGTCGCTTCTCAAGGCGACGCTGGGCAAAATGAGCAAGATTCTCTCTGCGGACCTGAATCTGCGTGGGAAACAGGATCCGCCCTCGCGCGAGTCGACTTTGTGGAAAAATGCAGAGAGTCTAGCGACTGTCGCTGCTGCAGTGGTGCTCCATTATGACCCAGACACGCTCGGGAAGGTTGACCCCGCTGCGATCAATGGGGGCGAGAGCTCAGGGTCCGGTTCGGACGATGGTAGCAGCAGTGGTGGCGGCGCTGATCCGTCAATGGTGTTTTGGAAATGCGAGCGCGTGATCTGGCACGAAGCAGAGCTCGTGGATGCGATCATAGGCATCTGGCAGCACTTCACCTCGTACTTCCACGCCGACACGGATGCGAGTTTCAATCGCCGCGCGAGCAACGCTGCGCGGTACATCCCACCAAATCTGCAGCCCGGACAAGGAGAGGGATCACAGGGTACACCGTCCAGCACGACTCGGCAGTCGTCGAACTCGAGAGACCGTAACAGCAGCGCGGGGCGACTCTCGTTTGGGTTCAGCGTGCTCACATCCTCGGGATCGTCGGCAAGTTCTGCCAGTGGATCCATTTCAGCTCGCCCGCACCCAGGTGGACCAATGCGACAGGTGCTGCAACTGCTTCTACGATACTTCCACTTGATTCTCTTGGAAGATAGCGAAAGCATGGCGGAGGGCGACGATGAGGCGTCCTCCAAGCTGCGGTTGCCGTCCAAATCCGTTTTCTTTGCTCGACTGAACAAGTTCGAGTATTTCATCAATGCGATGGGTCTTGGCCGAGACACGTCGCAGTTTGAGTCGTCGTTCACGCCGTCAAGAGGGAGTATGAGTGGATCTGCTGGTCCTGGGCTCATCTCAGCCAGTGATTGCGTGAAAGCAGCCCCGGGAGATGAGACCGCGCTGCTTCTTTGGCTGGTCCCAGAGCTTGCACACCTGATCGAGCGTGTCCGGCGGAAATTCTGGTCGGACTCGGCTATCAAATTGGCGAGTATCCTGGCAGGTTTGGTTCCAGTGTCGCTTCGGTCCTCGGATGAGCTCGCCGCGTTGCTCGTTCGAAGCGATTTCCTGACAAACAACCAGGAAGTTCGCCGCCGTGACGGGTTCTACCACGAGCAAGTCGCACACGCGCGAGAAGGACGGGCTTTGAAGCGCACATCCATGCAGGCGGAAGAAACCCACGAGCGAAATCGCGCCAAGGCTGAGCTCGAGCGCATTGGTCGCTCCACACGCACCTCGTCGTCTTCGTCACTGCAAGCGAGCATCAGAGATGGCGCAACGGACAACGAAGAGCTGGAGCAGCAAGCGCAGGTTTGGCTCCAGCGAGTCAAGGCGAAAGACATCGACGACTGGATGAAGCTTCGCGTGCTTCTCAAGTGGGGGATCCGCCATGTGTGGGGAGGAGCAGGACACAAAGACGACGACTCATCGCAGCTGGTGGCTGGAGGAATGGAAGAAATGCTTGATGGGCTGTTTGGACAAGAAGAGTTCTGGTGCCTGGACACGTACACGTCGAGCAATTGGATCCGATGCCGTTTGTTGCCAGACACTGACGACACCCACTCCGACTATTCTCGATACGATTCCTCAAATTTGCTCAAGGGAGGCGCTGAAACATTCGTCGATGCGCTGTCGATCCCATCGGTGAATTCTGTGCTTGAAGAAGGCGCGAGCGTTGCGGGCAGCCAGGGATTGATGTATCAGGATCCAGCGGAACAGCCGTACGACGACGACGATGACGAGTATGGTGACGGAGAAGGCGACCTTAGCCCAAACAGCACAGTGCTGGAGAACGGCGAATCGAGCTTTCTCGATGACAATGGCGAGCGATACAATGGCGCGGGCTCACGACGCAACTCCGCGACTAGCAACCAAGCTCGCAGTGCCAGCAGAGGGGACTTATCAGAGTCAGCACCAGCAGACTTTGACGCATCGCCGCCGAAGCCACTTCAGGATCTGGAGTTGGTCATGGATACAAACATGGTTCGGGAGGAGCAAGAAGAACCTCCGATGCCGATGCCGCGCGCTGGACGACGAGAGAGCGTCGCGACGGCGGCTGAAGTCGCCATGTCTGTGAAATCCGCGAAAGACCGAATTGCGCGCATCAGCAACATTTCGTCGCGGTTTTCCAGCGGCATCATGAGACTCAAGACTGCTCGCCCAACAACGAAATCGCAGGACGAGGAAGCGCTAGCGGCGGATGCGGCAGCCTCAGCTGGCATCACTCCTGCCATGAGTATGTCGGTCTCGTCAGACTCTTCAACTGCGACAGGGTTAGAGAAGAGCTACTCGGGAATCATTAATGTCGAAGACGACATGGAAGAGGCGGCTTCGATCCGCAACCCACTCGCTGCAGTAATGGAAGGCGAAGGTGCGGAAGATCCAGTGAGTCCTGATAGCAATGAAAGCTCGAGCACGATCACTACGCCCAGTGTGTCGGCATCAACAGAGTCAGTGTCAACACCGAATGCAAGTCGCGTCGCTCGACCATCTTCGTCAAACAAGAGTGACCAATGGCGGACGCTGGGTGCGAGTTACAGGACGAAGGCGTATCTGATCTTGCCCTCAGGCGTGATGGTTCACGGCATTCTACGAATCGGGTCGACCACGATCGTCTTTGAAGGCGAGTGGGTGTGCACGTTGAAGAATTTGTCGGAGAACACGGTTGAGTTGGGACGTGGGGGTGCGTCGTCCACCTTGGGCGATGCGTACGTGTCCCAATTGAAGCGCCGCGTGTGGGGTGTGCGCGTGATTCGCGTGATCCATCGACGCCGGTTCCTGTTGGACTCCCAGAACGGTCTCGAAGTCTACTTTGTCGATGGCAGCTCGTGCCTCTTCGGATTTGAATCCAATGGCGAGGCTGATCTCGTGTATGCAACGCTTCGAGAACGCAAGCCGCCGTGTTTAGCGAAGTGGGGCAAGCGCATTCTCAGTGCGGACCGCATGTTTGGGAAAAGCAAGTGGACGGAGATGTGGGTGCGTCGTGAGATCAGCAACTTCGAGTATCTGATGCTGCTCAACGTCTCTGCTGGACGCTCGTACAACGACATCACGCAGTACCCGGTGTTCCCGTGGATCCTGAATGACTACGAGTCGACGGAACTCCGGTTGGAGGACCCGACGATTTATCGCGACCTGCGAAAGCCGATCGGCGTGCAGACTCCCGAGTCGTCGCAGCGCGTGAAAGACAAGTACGACTCGTCGGATCCGAGTAGTAAGCTCCCGTCGTACCATTTCTCGACTTCGTATTCGCACATGCGATCCGTGTTGTACTTCCTCGTCCGTCTCGCACCATTCACAAGCGCAGCATTTGGTGCGAACTTTGTTGGCGACAACGCTGCTGCGAACCAGTCTGGTGGAATGCCATTCGGCAGCTCGACCAACTTTGACTCCGTCGCTGAGGCTTTCCAGAAATGCATCAGCGAAGAAGGACATTCGTTTGAGCTCCCACCGGAGTTCTTCTACCTTCCGGATTTCCTCATGAGCGACCGCAACAAGATCCTCGCTGCGAGCGGCGACCAGAGTTCGGATTTCGGTCCAAGCGGCAGTGTCGTGTTGCCAAGCTGGGCAGTCTCTCCGCATGACTTTGTCCGTCAGCACCGCCTCGCGTTGGAGAGCGACTATGTCTCTGAACAGCTGCACCACTGGATTGACCTCATCTTTGGCTACAAGCAGGCAGGACGACCTTCAGTCGATGCGCAGAACGTTTACCACGTGGCGTGCTACCCGGAGCGACTGAACCTGGACACGCTGAATGTGGGCGTGCGATCGAAGCTGACGCAGCGTGGAACAATCCCGATCCAGCTCTTCCGCAAGCCTCACCCAATGCGCATGACGCAAGATGGAGCGCTTGAGGCGCGTTTCCCTGCCTCCCACGCGGTTGCGACGCTGTCATCACGACGCCAAGTGCGTCGTCACGATCTGACGTCCAAGCACACAGAGTCGCTCTCGAGCATCCGGTTCTCGAATGCGATGAACCACGGTCTTGGACTCAGCGGACCTGGACTTGGAAGTGGCACGGGCATTGGCGCGCACAGCACTGGCAGCAGCGAGCTCGGCAGTGTGGTGTACACGACCGACAGCAGCGGCATCGTGATGGCGAAGAGGTACCTCAACTCGGTTCCAGACCAAGCGCGCGTGTGTCCGTTCAGCCTCGTGGACGTCGACCAGTGGTGGAAGTTACCTGCGGGGTGCTTGGTGAGCGAAGGCGTTGTGTTTTACGAGCAGATGATCAGTTGTGGGTACTGGGACGGCAGCTGGCGCATTCACTGGTCTGCAGATGGCGAGTTGCTCCAGCGGATTGCGTTCCACAAGAAGCCGATTCTCTGCATGGCTCGCAGCGAGGACGATTTCACGGGCGACCTTGCGCTAGCATTCGGAAGCGAAGACTGCACGGTTTCTGTGTGGGCATTGTCGAAGATGGCTGCAACACGCTCTCGCCGCATGTTTGTGAAGAAAGAGCTCCCCGTGGGCGGATTGCCGTGGGTGCTTCTCTGCGGACACACGAGTCCAGTGATTGCGGTGGGGCTGAACGTGGACCTCGATGTCGTCGTGAGTTCTTCCAAGGACAACGCGATTCTTATCCACTCGCTGCGTTCGTCGACGCCGTTGCACAACATTTCGCTGCAATCTCCTTCTCACTCGATCATCACACACATGACGATTTCGCCGCTGGGCGATGCGCTGATCCACTCGATTACCGATGAGCACGACGCGACGCGCTCGCGACGGTCCTCGTCCCACCGTCTTTCTGTCGCGGAAGACAACTTCAGAACGACACGGAGAAGCGAGAGCTCTGCGGATGACGCGAGACCGTTCGCCACGCGCCAGTCTGAGTTGTACCTCGTGTCCATGAACGGGCACTTGATTTCCCATGACAAGCTTGTCGGGAGCGGCGAAGACAGCAGTCCGCAGTTGTTGCTTGACCGAGGCGTGCTCTTCACTCGCTCGGGCGAATACATCATCACGGCGACTGCGATCCCGGAGGCTGCAATCGAGGTCCGCGATGCCGGCATGCCGTCGAACGTCGTGCGCCGCATCGAGTGCAAGCGCAACTCGGACCTGACGTCGATCAGCCTCTCGCCAGATGAGCGCTGCATCGTCTGTGGGTACGAAGACGGCTCGATTGTAGCCTACGCATTGCACTTTGGGATCGCTGATGGTTGCAAGAACATTGTTGGGCTCGAGAAGAAAGCGCGTGAGGAGGAAGCAGAAGCGCTGGCGCGAGCGCACAAGCGCGAGTTGCTGCGGAAAGAAGCAGCGAGTCGAAAAGACGAGATTATGCAGATCTTTGGAAGTGGGGGACCGACTGTGCAGGGCAAGTTGTGGATGAAAGCTGGAAAAATGGCGATGCCCTCGGATCCGCTGTTAGAGACAATGCAGAGCCATTTCACGCTACTGAAGCAGGCGTGTGTGAGTGGCGGAGATGCGTACGAAGAGCTGATCAAGGATTTGTGGCACGCAATTTACTCCCAGCAGCCGTTCCACAAGGAATCGTCGCGCTCGAGCATTGGCTTTGCGATTGATGAAGAGGGCAGCAGCAGCAGTGGTGGCATGGATGCACCGATCGATTCGCTCCAGGACCTGCAGTTCGAACGTGTGGGCGAGACGTGGAGCCGCTTGGGGTTCCAGCGTCCAGACCCGACGACGGATTTCCGCGCGGGCGGCATGCTCAGTCTGCGCTGCCTTGTGTATTTTGCGTCGCACTACACGGATCAGGCGGTGAAGATGGTGACGAGCCAAGTGCCGGGATCGCACGAGAACACGTACCCATGGGGACCTGCGGGCATCAACATCACGTGCACGGTCGCGCGCTTATTCTGGAAGTTTGACGGGCAAATCGTGCGCGAGCGAGCGCTGAACTGGCCGCTGTTTGCAGACAGCGAAGCGTTCTACCAAGTGTTCTCGGAAGGTAACGCCACCGACTGATTTGGTCCTCTTGAAGGGTCCTTATGCTTGTGAAACTAACCGCTGTTTGTGCTCTTGCGTTTTGTTTTTGTCTAGTGTTTGTCCTGTTTGATTTCCTATGGAAGCAGATGAATGCAAACTACGGCGGCTTTTCCTGTGAGTACACACCTCCCAGTTCTTGTCTGCTGTGTGTGTTTCTTAAATGTGTTCTAACTAGTATGCTCCCTGCTTCCTGATGATGGTCTACAGTGGTGATCCAAGCGACAACCGAGCGAGTGTTGGACGTACTGGACGAAGCGAAGGGCGACATCCAGGCTGTGATTGTGGATCTTCGCGCTCAGAGTCTCTCGCAACGAGTGAGCCGCTCGAGGAGACCGTCGTCTCGGTCCATGGAGGATTTCCTCTCGACCATGAATTCCAGTATCTCGGGCTTCGGGTCAGTGTCGTCAGTCGAGACCACGCGACACAGCTTCACGAGCACGAGCCTGCTCCCGTCGTCACCACCGCCGTCGAGCGATGGAGGTTTCATGTCGAGACTGTCGTGGTCGTCTTCTGCCGCACCGCCAGTGATCCCAGATCTGCTGGACTTTGGCTCGCCACCTCGTGCGGCTTCGTTTTCGTCTTCATCATCATCGTCGATGGCGTCGTTTACAGCAGCACCTGGCTCACAAGGAACAGCGTCGTCGACGATTGCAAACCGGAGAGCGAGTGGTTCTTTCAACGGTGCGACGTCGTTGGATCCGTTTGCGGGCAACGATTTCCGAGGGCTCGAGGTGAAACCAGCGACTGATGAAGTGGACCAGAGCGAAGACCCGTTTGCGTGTTTGATGTAGAGAATTGGCAATGCAGCAGCAGCAGCACTGAGACCCTGCACGTGAACGAAGCATGTGGTGCTGCAAGTCGAGCGAATTAGATGAATGTTTTTGTTTCTGTATGAAGCGACGATGAACCTTTGCGTGTCAAAAGCTTTGACAGGCAAAAGATAGCCTATTCGTGATTGGTTGGTTGTCTGGCAAATTGTGGCGTGGCTCAAAACCACAATCAGATGAAGATCAAGTCTATTTCATGCAGTTGTTTGAAACTTCCTCGGTCATCTATGTAAAATAGCTTTCGTAAATGACAGATCTAGCCTTCACTTGTTGTTGCGATTCACGTCAAAGAGACCAGATCTCTGACGAACTTGAAGAACGGGAAAGCCAAACGCAAAAGGCGACAGCATCCAATCTGCGCAGTTGACTTTCTGTCTTCAGTATCGAAACGCGAGCTGCCAGTTCTGCATTCTGCATCCACCACACAAATCCCAAGAGACGGAGAGCACCTGGAAAGGAAAGCAGCATGTGGCGGAACGTGAGCTCGTCCCGCCGTGCAGCGGCTGCGGGCGTCGCGCGCCGGTCCGCGATGGCGCTCGCCCAGTGTCAGCAGAGCTACCGCGCGCTGAGCACCAAGCTGGACGCCGACGCGTACCCGTCCGAGTGGGTCAAGAACGCCACGAAGGAGCTCAAGGGCAAGGACCCGACGCAGCACCTCGTGTGGCACACGCCCGAGGACATCCCGATCAAGCCGCTGTACACGCAGAGAGACCTCGAGGTGAGGGAGGAGGACGCTTGCGTTTGCTTGGATACGTGAGTGACGAAGGACTGACCGCGCATGTTGTTTGTTGTCTGCTGACAGGACCTGGATGTCGCGCAGGCGCCGGGCACGTTCCCGTACACAAGGGGACCGTATGCGTCGATGTACACGGCGAAGCCCTGGACCGTCCGTCAGGTATGTGTTTGCTTGCCGCTCGTATCTTGCTCGCGCCTCTTCTTCAAATGAAGGGAAGGGGAGGCATGGTGTCGTTTCTAAGCCCCATTTTTTTTTCCAGAACTCATTGTGATGCTAATAACTCTTCGCTCTTCTCAACGTGTGGATGCTGTATGCATGCTTCGCGATAATGACGGACCTTCTTTGGCGTAACAGTATGCTGGTTTCAGTACCGCCGAGGAGTCCAACGCGTTCTACCGAAAGAATCTCGCGGCTGGTCAACAAGGTCTCTCGGTGGCTTTCGATCTGGCGACGCATCGTGGCTACGACTCGGACCACCCGCGCGTGCGTGGTGATGTCGGTATGGCTGGCGTGCCGATCGATTCTATCGAGGATATGAAGGTTTGTGAAAGACAGATCGAACTGCTGAAGCTGATCATTCATGCTAGAATGCTAATTGCGATGGCGACGGATGTGGCTTCTTCGCTTCGTGTGCGAGCAGATCCTGTTCGATGGCATCCCGCTCGACAAGATGTCTGTGTCGATGACGATGAACGGCGCCGTGTTGCCTATCTTGGCGATGTACATCGTTGCGGCTGAAGAGCAAGGCGTGGATCAGAAGCTCCTTTCCGGCACGATCCAAAACGATATCCTGAAGGAGTTCATGGTGCGAAACACGTTTATCTTCCCTCCAAACCCGTCGATGCGCATTATCCAGGATATTTTCGGCTACACTTCGGAGTACATGCCAAAGTACAACTCGATCTCGATCTCCGGGTACCACATGCAAGAAGCTGGTGCGGATGCGCGTCTTGAGCTTGCGTTCACGATCGCTGATGGCATTGAGTACGTGCGCGCTGCTGAAGCTGCGGGTCTGGACGTCGACTCTGTGGCGCCACGTTTGTCGTTCTTCTTTGCGATTGGCATGAACTTCTACATGGAGGTGGCGAAGCTGCGCGCTGCGAGAACCCTGTGGGCAAAGCTGATGAAGGAGAAGTTCGAACCGAAGAACCCGAAGAGTTTGCTGTTGCGCACGCATTGTCAGACTTCTGGCTACTCGCTTACTGAGCAAGATCCGTTCAACAACATCATCCGAACCACAGTTGAAGCCATGGCAGCTGTGATGGGAGGCACGCAGAGTCTGCACACGAACGCGCTGGATGAAGCTCTTGGGTTGCCGACGGAGTTCAGTGCGCGTATGGCGCGTAACACGCAGCTGATCCTGCAGGAGGAGACGGGTATTCCAAAGGTGGCTGATCCATGGGGAGGCTCGTACTTGATGGAGTCTTTGACGAACGAGCTCGTTGATGCGGCAATGGAAGTGATCAACGAAGTGGAAGAACTGGGAGGCATGGCGAAGGCGATTGAGTCCGGCATGGCGAAGCTTCGAATTGAGGAGAGTGCGACGAAGAAGCAAGCTCGTATTGACTCTCGCGAGGAGACGATCGTCGGTGTGAACAAGTACGTGGTCAAGGATGCCGATTCGGTGGAAGTGCTGTCGATCGACAACACGATGGTGCGCAAGAAGCAGATCAAGCGGATTGAGGAGACCAAGAAGAACCGCGATGAGAAGGCTGCTCAAGAGTGTCTCCGGAAACTGCGCGAATCCGCCGCCGTCACCGAAAGCACAGGAGCAGGCAAGCACCCGATGAACTTGTTGAAGCTTGCCGTCGATGCATCGAGAGCTCGTTGCACTGTGGGTGAAATCTCCGATTCGTTGGAGACCGTGTGGGGTCGTCATATCCCGAAGGTACAATACCGATTTTGCCAGTCCACCCGAGGAATTGATCCCGAGTCTAATGTCTTGTCTGTGTGTCTGTTGTAGAGTTCTGTGGTGTCAGGCGCATACCGCTCGGCATACCAGCACAACGAAGAGGCTGAAATTGAGTACAATACTTGCGTGAAAGAGATCGAAGAGTTCGCCGAGCGCCAAGGTCGTCGTCCTCGTCTTCTAGTTGCCAAGATGGGACAAGATGGTCACGATCGCGGTGCGAAAGTGATTGCGTCGGGCTTTTCGGATTTGGGTTTCGATGTCGACGTTGGTCCATTGTTCTCGGTACGTGGGGACACGGAATGAAAAAGATATCACGGATACTGCTTGCTGGACTAACTCTGTTTTGTTCTCTCATTCGCATCAGACCCCAGAAGAAGCTGCTCGCCAGGCAGTTGATGCCGATGTGCACTGCATCGGTGTCAGCTCTCAGGCTGCTGGGCACAACACACTCGTTCCTGCACTGATCGAGGCGTTGAAGAAAGAAAACGCCGAGCACATCTTGGTCATCTGCGGCGGAGTCATCCCACCAAAGGTAGGGTGTGGGCGTTGGCTTCCTGATCACAGCCTGATATGTTACCAGGTAGCTATAACTCCATGTGTGTGTGTGTGTGTGTTTGCAATGAGCAGGACTACCAATTCCTGTACGACCAGGGTGTGGGTGCGATCTTCGGTCCCGGCACGCGCCTCCCAGCTGCTGCAAGTGAAACTTTGAAGGCTATTTACAAGAAGCTAGAGCAAAACAAGGCGAGCGGGATCTGAGGAGAGTGAAGGGAGCTTGCAGCTATCTTTCTGTCTGGTGAGCTGCGAGTTCTGCTGGGTGTGTGGAGTAACAAAAGCAAAAACAAGACAAATTTGATCCGACAGAGACAAAGGCATTGACGGTCCAGATGGTGCGGCGACGTCCAAATGGAAACTTCGCAGGCTTTCTGTCTCTCTGTCTTTGCAAAGCAAAATGCACATCATTTACACTTTTATCTCCACTTTGAAGCCCAGTGAGCTCCACTCGCAATCGCGAACTCCCCCCAATGTGCAATCGTGACCCAGAGTCGTGCTTGCAATCAAGTTGAGTTCACGAATGGGAGTGAGAGAGTTGCGGGAGAAATGCTCGAGAGCATGGGGATTGAGCACAGCTGCGCACGGTCTTGGTGGTCTGGTGGTTGAATGGCTCGGTCGTGCTGCAGCTCCGCCAGACTGTGAGCCGGATCCCGATCACCAATGCGCAGATCGGATGGATGTCGCTGCTCGAGCAAGAAGGCAAGCCGATGAAACGCCGCGCGCTGCTCCTGCCGCCCCGACCCCAAAACTGTCCTCAGGCGATGCAATGCAGCTCTGAAAACGAAAAAACTGAAAATCTCGCGTTTTCCGTTCTTGCCATTTTCTTTCTCCTCGAAAATCGAGGAGAACATTCCCAAGGCGAGCAACCCCAGAAGCAATCAACGATCCCCTCTCACTGCACACACACACAAGGAGGAGACGCTGCGAGTCGTTGCGCCATTTGCGCCGCTCAAGTCGGGTCCGCAGCTCTTGTCTTCAGTGGTGTGTGAGCAGCGAGTCGCACGCGGTGCAAGTCTCTCGGAGTCTCATGGACCCCTCTGCCCATCTGCAGCAGCAACCGCACCGCGAGGACTGGGCAGCGTCACCGATCCCCCGTGTGGACGCACAACCAGGCGAAGTGCGGCGTGTCAAGCGTCGACCCCGCAGCCCACGCGCGCGTGCGAGCCTTTCCGGTACCTCAGGACAACCAAGAGCAGGAGCGAGCTCGAGAGAGTGATCTTGACGATACAGAGAAGGCAGTCCACGGAGATGACGGCGAAGACGGCGATAACCAGGAAAGCGACGTGCGCACAGAGCTGAAGGCGCTGCCGCCTTCGTATCAGCTTGTGGCTCCCCAACCGCGTCGTGTCGTGTCACCAGAGCTGATCTTCTCGAGCGTTGCGGAAAGGTGCGCTGGGTTGATGAAATGCTCGATGAGTGGTGACTTGAACAGCCGACTGACTCACTCGGTCAATGACTATGTCTGTCGCAGCTTGTCTCGACACAAACGTCTGCGCTTCTCCGCGCCGAACGCGACTCTGTTCCGCCCCATTGTCGCAGATCGCCCCGATCTGGAGATCACGAGTCCACCCGTGCGGTCGGCGAACACCGTCGTGATGGACTCGCGCTTCCAGCGCATGACCAAGCCCGATCTGCAGCGAGACGCGATGGAGGCGCCGGTGCAGCCGTTCTACCCGCAAGCGACCCGCAGATTCCCTCCACGCTCGTGAACTCTGCCTTCCAAGGCTCTCCGCATTCTGTATCATACATCGGAGCAGTCGGTCGTGTCGGCTGATCCAAACCACCATCGCCAGCTTGTACATCTTCTTCAGACTGGACGGAGCTCCATTCCTAGCAGCGACATGTGCATACACCTCAGTTTTGAGTGTCAACCAACCAATTCACACAATCCAACACCAATTTCATCTCTCATCAAGCATGGAACACAATGATAGCATTTGCATTGTTCACAGCACCGAACTATCACCTGCTGTTTGCGACTCACAGACTTTCCTCCAGCCGCTCTTCTTCTCTCCTCATTCTCTCAGGTGCACACGGCGTCGGACTTGGACCATTGGCTAAAGAAGCAAACATGCGAATGGTTCCTCGTTCTGCACGCGCAGCCGAAGCAGACGCGGCAAACGAGCAGAGACGGCATCGGGGAAAGAAAAGACTGTTCCCAAATGGCATCTCCATCGTCCAACGATCCGTGACTTCCCTGAGGGAAAGACAGACAGAGAGAGGGTGTAGAAGCGGCGACAGAAGCAGCAGAGAGGGTCTTCAAAACAGCATCGCCGACACACAAAACCTTGGATGCCCTAAACGAAACGCCGGCTTACACGACACGGTCGTACCCCAAGATCGGCGCCAGCCAGCGCTCCGTCTCTTCCAAGCTCTGGTTCTTGCGCTGCGCGTACGCAACCACCTGGTCTTTGCCAACCTTGCCGACGGCAAAGTACTGCGATTCAGGATGCGCGAAACACAACGCGCTGACGGCAGAGCCTGGAAGCATCATGTAGCTGTCGGTCAGCTCGAGTCCAATGAGCTCCGTCGCCTTGAGCAGATCCCACAACGCGCGCTTCTCGGTGTGATCTGGCTGCGAAGGGTAACCTGGCGCAGGACGAATACCGTCGTACTTGACCTTGAGCAAATCTTCCTTGTCCAGAACTTCATCGGCAGCGTAGCCCCAGTCGCTCACGCGCATTTCACGATGGATGTACTCGGCAAACGCTTCCGCGAGACGATCACCAAGCGCCTGAGACATGATCTTGTTGAAGTCATCATGCTCCGCTTCGTACTGCGCAGCCATCTCTTCGACGCCGAACACGCCGACGGCAAAGCCACCAATGTAATCTTGGGTCCCCGTGCCAGCTGGCGCGATGAAGTCAGCCAACGACATGTACGGATCGTTCGTCTCCTTCTCAGCTTGCTGACGAAGCATGCAGAACTTGGACACTGGCGTCTCTGGCTGGTCAGGGTCGCACACGATCACATCGTCGCCCTCGCGGTACGCAGGGAAGATGCCCGATACACCACGGACTTGCATGAGCTTCTTGTCGATGATTTCCTTGAGCAACTTCTGCGCCTCGTCGAAAATCTTCTTGGCTTCAGCGCCAACGTGCTCATCGTCGAAAATCTTTGGGTACCCACGGTTTGGGTAGCGACCGCGAAGCTCCCACGTCTGGAAGAATGGGTTCCAATCAATGTACGGCACTAATTCCTTGAGATCCAAGTCGCGAATCACGTGAAGACCGACACGGTTCAGCTTCTGGTACGGCGGGTTGTTCACAAAGTCGATCTTGAAGCCCTTGCTCGTCGCGTCGCTGTAGCTGACGAGCTTGATGTCATCCAGCGATGCATAGTACTCCTCCCGGAGCTCTTCGTAGTCCTCCATCAGCTCTTCGACAAAGTCATCGCGCTCTTCATCTTTACGGAGAAGGTTGCCAACGACGACAACACTCCGCGAAGCATCCAACACGTGGATAACTGGGTGGTCTGGAGTCGAGTAGTGAGGCGCGATCTTCACTGCAGCGTGCATCTTCGACGTCGTGGCACCGCCGACCATCAGCGGGATGCTCATACCGGCTTTGCTCATTTCGCGAGCGACGTACACCATTTCATCCAGAGATGGGGTGATCAAACCCGACAGTCCGATGATGTCCACTCGTTCTTCACGAGCAACGCGCAAGATGTCTTCACATGGCACCATGACGCCCATGTCGATGATCTTGTAGTTGTTGCAGCCGAGCACGACTCCGACAATGTTCTTGCCGATATCGTGGACATCACCCTTCACAGTCGCCATGAGCACTTTGCCGGCATACTGGGAGTCTTCGTCCTCCAACTCGTTCTCGATACCGTTCGCTGTGTTTGCCAGTCGCTGCTGGTTCTTCTCCTCTTCCATGAACGGGAGCAAGTACGCGACAGCCTTCTTCATCACACGCGCCGACTTGATGACTTGCGGCAGGAACATCTTACCAGCCCCGAACAGGTTGCCGACCACGTTCATGCCGTCCATCAGCGGTCCTTCGATCACATCCAGAGGACGCACAGAGACCTTGCGCATCTCTTCCACATCTTGATCAATGTACTCCGAAATACCCTTCACGAGCGCATGCGTCAGACGCTCACCGATTGGCTTGAGCCGCCACTCCTGCTGGCTGACAGCAGTGACCACTCCACCTTTTTTGGCAGCTTCCAGCTTCTCTTTCTCAAGCAGCGAGCGATCAAGCAGCGCCTCCGTGGCACCCGGGTGACGGTTCAGCACGACGTCTTCCACCAGCTTGAGCAAGTCCGCGGGGATGTCGTCGTACACTTCAAGCATACCAGCGTTCACAATGCCCATGTCCATGCCGGCTTTCACGGCGTGGTACAGGAACACACTGTGGATCGCCTCACGAATGACGTTCACACCACGGAAACCGAACGACAGGTTCGACACACCGCCACTGATCTTGCAGTACGGGTTCTGCTCCTTGATGACGCGGCACGCGTTGATAAAGTCCACACCGTAGTTGTTGTGCTCTTCCATACCAGTCGCGACAGTCAAAATGTTTGGGTCGAAGATGATGTCCTCTGGCGGGAACCCCACTTCGTTCACCAAAATGTCGTACGAGCGCTTGCAGATGCGCACCTTCTCGGCTTCCGTCGCAGCTTGACCGTCTTCGTCGAACGCCATGACAACGACAGCAGCGCCGTGACGCTTGACGATGCGCGCGTGCTCGCAGAACAGATCTTTGCCGACCTTGAGGGAAATGCTGTTCACAATGCACTTGCCCTGGACGCACTTCAAGCCTGCTTCGACGATGTGGAACTTGGACGAATCAACCATGAACGGCACTTTCGAAACGTCAGGCTCCGTGACGGCGATTTTCAGGAACCGCTCCATGGCAGCGACGCCGTCAAGCATACCGTCGTCGACGTTGACATCGATCACCATGGCACCGTCTTCGACTTGCTGGCGCGCAATGTCCATCGCAGTACCGTAGTCGCCCTTCATGATCAACTTCTTGAATCGGATCGAACCGGAAATGTTGCATCGCTCGCCGACGTTCAAGAAGCTGAAGCGATCCTTTGTCACGACGAGATCTTCGAGACCAGAGAGCCACATGAACGGATCACGCGGTTCTGGCAGCGGACGCGGAGGGTACTTGGCACACACATCGGCGATAGCCTTGATGTGCGCGGGCGTGGTGCCGCAGCAGCCGCCCATCATGTTGATAAGCTGGTCTTTGCAGAACTCTTCGCAGTACTCCGCCATGAGCTTCGGACCGTCGTCGTACCCGCCCATCGCGTTTGGGAGACCGGCGTTCGCATACACCGACACGAAGCACTCGGCGACGTTCGAGAGACGCTGCAAGAACGGCTTCATCTGGTTTGCACCCAGCGCGCAGTTCAGACCGATGCAGAACGGCTTCGAGTGCCGCAGACTCACGTAGAACGCCTCCGTCGTTTGACCCGAGAGCGTGCGACCACTCATGTCGACAATCGTACCAGAGATGAACAGCGGCAGCTTCTTGCCCGTCTTCTCCTCGTAGAGGTCCACTGCGTACACCGCCGCCTTGGCGTTCAACGTGTCGAAAATGGTCTCCACGAGCAGAATGTCGCTGCCGCCGTCGACAAGACCTTCGATCTGCGTGTAGTACGCCTCCACGAGCTCGTCAAACGTCACGTTCCGGAAGCCCGGGTCTTCCACGTTCGGCGAGATCGACAGCGTTCGGTTCGTTGGTCCGATCGAGCCCGCAACGAAGCGCGGCTTCAGCGGGTCCTTCGCCGTGACTTTGTCCGCCGCTTCGCGCGCGATGCGCGCAGACTCAAAGTTCAGCTCGTACACAATGTCTTCCATCTTGTAGTCCGCCTGCGCGATCGTCGTGCCGGAGAACGTGTTCGTGCCGATCATCTGCGCCTCGCCGATCTCCATGTACTGCGTGTGGATCGTGTGGATGATCTCGGGCTGCGTGAGCGAGAGCAAGTCGTTGTTCCCCTTCACGAGCATGTTGTAGTCCTTGAAGCGCTCGCCGCGGTAGTCCTCCTCCGAGAGCTTGTACTGCTGGATCATCGTGCCCATGCCGCCGTCGAAGATCAGCGTGCGCTGCTTCATGAGCGCCGCAAGGTACTGGAAGATGTCGGTCTCGCCGCGGACGAACGGCTGCTGCAGCATCGCGACGTCTGCGTCAGTCACTTCGCGCGAGAACGTGTACGTCATCGTGAGTGAGCGCCGCGTCTTCTGTCTGTGACCAGGAGTGGGTTCGGATGAAGAAGCGTGTAGGAGGGGAGGGGTGTGTGTGTGTGTCTTTGGCGGATCAGCGAGAGAGACGGCGAGAGAGCGAAAAGCGGCCGGTAGCAGCGGCGCGCGAGACGGTCAATCGGCTTTTTCTTCTTCTGCTGCTTGTCGTCGCTTTCAAAGACTGGCTGACGAAGAAGCAAAAAACACTCGAGCGAGACAGATAGAGTTTGCTCCCTCCATTCAAGAAACCCGAGCCACCTGCTGTTTGAAGAAAGTGTCAGGTGTTTCAAACTCAGTTTGGCTCGAATTCTTTGCAAAGTGTCAGCAGGACAAGAGAGCCATCACTCTAGACTGCGAGCATCACTCTCAAACCTAGCCGCAAGTCGGAGAGAAAAGGCGCCAACTCGTATTTACGAAGCGACAGTGTAAAAACGAACCCATCTCTCTCTCTTTTATGGACTCGATCTCGACAGTCAAAAACACTGCGTCGATATTGCTGTGGACATTGCCGACAGTTTGACACTGCATATTTTGTGTCAAATTCCGATTGTCCGAACAGCCTTCTGTTCGACCACAAATGTGTCGACGCCTTCAACTGTGCTTGACCTCTACGTTCGGAAGAGCAGTCGTCGAGAACACTGCGGTTGCACGACGTAAATCGCTGTCGTTGCTCGTGAGTAGCTTTCGCCAAATCGAGTGTTTCATCATGAAAGCTCTCGAAGTCATCTTTTTGTTTGCCCACATTTACAGTTAACGACTGCAGTACTTGTCGTCCTTGGTCAAACATGACGGATCTTCTCGTCATGTATCGAGAGACGAGCTGCCACAAGCCAGTCGCGCGTCTACAGATCGCTTAGAAGAGAGCACCTGGAGCTGGCACTGGTGTCGGTCCTCTCGTGTCGATGCTGTCGCGTGGGGAAGAAGACGGGTGTGGGAGTTTCATCTGGTCGAGGTCGTTCTTGAGGTGCACGACGCGATTGATGAGCAGATCCTGGCGGTGCATGGCCACCTCCAGCAGCAGTGTGATGTCGTTGATCGAGACCCCATCGCGGTCGAGATGCCTGTGCTGCTTTGGCTCGAGCCGCGGCGCGAGGAGCTGTTGAGCCCTTCATCATTGAATGATGAGCTGTCAGTCTCCAAGCTATTTTCCACATTTCAAACACGTTTGACATGCAGAACCAGCCTCACGGATCATACTCACAGCGTCTGCACCGCGAAATACAGAGCTCCGACGCATCGATCTCACTCGCCGGCGTGAGGATCGTCAAGACCTTGTGTTCTGATCCAGTTTGTACCATCGTCTCGAGCAGCACCGATGCCGTGGAATATGCAGCTGAACCAGTGGGAGACGAAAGTCACGAGCATGCAGTATTTGAGCAACGAGCTGAGCATCGACCGGATGAAGACTGCGTTCTGGATGCGGCGCAGGATGCGCGAGATGCGAAAGAGACGCAGAAGACGCACGAGGCGCAGCAGCTTGAGCGATTTGTAGACCGAGGAGCTCGACGCCGAGCCGTCAGTGGGAAACATATGGCCGTAAGGCAACGCAGCGACAACGTCGACTGCAAACCACGAGTTGAGGTAGTTCGTCGCAGCGAGCCTCCGATTGTATCGGATCGTGCCGTCGACATCCACCGCAGTGTTGAATGTCATCGCCTAATTGGATTCAGATACATGGAAACACACGGTTGAGAAATCGCCATCTTGTCTCTCGAAGCTGCTAGTTTATTGTGGAAGAAGTTTCAACCCATGACTTACGACATCGGCGAAGAAGAAGATGTCGACGAGTGTGTCAAAGTAGCTGTCCGCCGAGTGCTCTGAATTGAACGACACATCAAATTGTTTTGTTCCGTGACACAAACCTTGATCGTCGCAGCGCTCACTTTCTGGTACTTCTCGTACTCTTCTCCAGGTGAGAGCGTGATGCGTATGCCGCGCATCATCGACGGGCTGTCCGCGAGCTCCTCCAGGACGGCGTCGTCGCTGGACATCCCTCCTGAAACCAACGTAGATGCGATCTCGTCCTGCAGCTGGGTGCGTCGGCGAAGGCGCGTTTGATAAAATCTGTCGAGATCCAGGTCCTACAGCAACACACACACAGAGTTGATAATCGATCAGAGAAGAACCCGGCGTCAGCCATTCGAGGCACTCTCGGAGTGTGCGTTAACGCGGAGAGAAGGGTATGGGACCAACCGCCTCGGGCTTTGGGTCGAAGAGCTGCTTCAGTCGATTGGAGCCGCGTCGCACGTTCATCTACAGCATATTCGCAGCGCAGAAAAGCACAGACAACAGTACTTAGGGACCATCACCTTTATCAAGCGCGGTGTTCTAGCAGTGCGATTTAGTCCTGCATTGGAGGAGAACCGATCAAGCGGGTACCTTTGTTCGGTCGATGCTGCGCGTCGTCTGCTGCGGGTGAAAGTTCGCGCGTGGTGGCTGAGAGCTGACGCTCCCGATTGCACTCTCAGCATGCGAGTGGGCGTCAACCGCAGAAGTGGCGCCGGGTTGCGACGGGGAAAGCGGCGGCGGAGGTGCTGCCTCGGGGACGACCTTGTTCACGTTCAGACTCATTTCTGCTGGTTGTGGTTGTGGAGAAGAGAGTGTGGACGACTTTTCCTTGAAGAGACAGATGGCTGCTGTTTCAATGAAGCTCTCTAATACTCACATCTTTTAGCTGAAGACCCACTCACACAAAGATCCACAGACAGAATGATGCTTTTGGGTTGGTTGATGTGGGTTGCTGGGTGGTTGTTTCAAAGAGAGGTTTATTGAGTGGAAGAATCTGATAAGCGAACCTCTCGCTTACATGAGAGCGACCTGGTGATCCAGATGCAGCAGACAGTTGTGATATTTCCTTCACCCCTTCGTGCGTTTCTCTTTCCTCTCTTTCTTCTCTTTCTCTTTCTCCTTCTCCTCCTTGACACCTTGTTGCTTCGAACTGCTTCTCAATGGCCGCATGAATGGGTCGGTAGGTGGTGGCGGTGGACGATGAGTCGGTGTCTCTAAGCGTAGTACTGCAGAGTCGCCTTCTTCTTCGCCGACACAACAGAGATGCCCTCCATGAAGTCTTCGTGCTTGATCACCGTCGAGTCACGGCGTAATGCCAGCATACCGGCTTCCACGCACACCTA
Source organism: Globisporangium recalcitrans (assembly GCA_023333815.1). Taxonomy (NCBI): domain Eukaryota; phylum Oomycota; class Peronosporomycetes; order Pythiales; family Pythiaceae; genus Globisporangium; species Globisporangium recalcitrans. The sequence continues at coordinate 47,211 of JAASFO010000003.1, forward strand.
CGAACAACAACAGCAAAAGCGGACTTCAGAACATGCGGTTCTCAGATGATGGAACCAGAGAGAGCAACACCACGTACCGCTTTCAGTTGGGCTCCGTTGAAGTCGTCTGTGCAGCGAGCAAGCTCATCAAAGTTTGTATCTGATGACGGTGCAGCAAAGCACAAAGGAAAGAAAGTGAGCCACACAGTTCCCATACAAAGCACACAAGATGCTGCCTTCGTTTCTTGCTTACCTTCGGTGTCCACGTTCATCTTGCGCGAGTGAATCTGCATGATGCGAGCGCGCGCTTCTTCTGACGGGTGTGGCAACTCGATCTGCTCGCAAAGAACAACAACATCCATGCAGCTCCAAGGGTCAATACGCACTCAACTCGAACACGAACCGATACAAACGACAACATATCATCGCACCTTTCGATCGAGACGACCAGATCGAAGCAGCGCCGGGTCGAGCACGTCCGGTCGGTTCGTCGCGGCGATGACCTTGATGTTCGTGTTGCTCGTGAACCCATCCAGCTGGTTGAGGAGCTCCAGCATCGTTCGCTGCACTTCTCGGTCACCAGATTGCTCGCCCCCAAAGCGCTTCGTACCAATAGCATCCAGCTCATCAATAAAAATAATCGCGCCACCACGCTTCTGGTCCTTGCACTTCTCCTTGGCGAGCTCGAAGGCATCGCGAACGAGCTATTACCAAAACGCAGCATCCACAGGGTGAGAATCCATTCACAAGTGCTTCAACCAGAACTGCGTCCACCACACCCATCCATTCAATAAAGCGTACCTTTGCGCCGTCGCCGATAAACATCTGCACGAGCTGTGGAGCAGCGAGCTTCAGGAAAATGGCGTCGGTTTGCTTGGCGCACGCACGAGCGAGCAGCGTCTTCCCCGTTCCAGGAGGTCCGTGCAAGAGCACCCCCTTTGGAGGCTGAATGCCGATCGCGTCGAACTTTTCCTTGTGGGTCATTGGCAGCACGACCGCTTCGATGAGCTCCTGGATCTGCTTGTCCAGTCCACCGATATCGCTGTACTCTTCCGTTGGCTTCTCGTCGACTTCCATAGCCTTCACGCGCGAGTCGTACTCTGCCGGGAGCTTCTCCAAGATCAAGTAGCTGTCCTTGTTCGTGCCCACCAAGTCGTTCGGGATCAGGCTCTCCGAGTCCACGAGACCAGGGATCGGGAGGAAGATCGTCTGGCGCGTCGACGTCTTGATGACCGCGCTCTTTCCCTTGCGCTGCGCATCCACATCGGTCGCGGCTCCGTCCTGCTCGTCTTCATCGTCCTCCAGCTCTAAAATCTATCGTCACAACCGCAATGCCACGCCGAGAAGAGTTAACAACCGATCCAAACACACAGCGATCCACCCACACATCTACACCTGCTAACGATGGTAACGAATAAACGAGCACTCACTTCGACGACGTTCCCCACCAAGTACGGCAGCTGCTTGTTGAGCTTGACCTTCTCGTTGTTCTCCTTGATGCGCTCGCGCTGCGAGTTGGACTCGTGGTTGATGCGCTGGATGTCGCTGCGCATGATGCGGATGTCGTTGTCCAGGAGGCGGATGCGCTGGCGGAGCTCTTCGTTCGACATGAGCAGGATCTCCGGGTCCAGCTCCTCTTCGGCGTTGCCCCAGATCTCGTTCGACTCGAGGGCGCTCATCGTCACTTGCTGCTGCTGTCCTTCTTGGTCTTCTTGTCTTTCGTCGTTGCGCGTGCGCAGGTTGAGAGCTTGCTTGCTGTGCTCGCACTCTTCCTTCTTCCTTTCGCTTCGTGTTCGCTTTGGCAAGGATTTCCTCCCCCTTTTTCGCAGTCCAAAATGGATCCTAATTGTTCGGAAATATTACCGTCCGTGATGATGAACTCAATGACGATATCTTGATCGATCTTAGTGAAACCAAGAGGTGTCAACAAGTCTCTCATTTCTGCCAATGAGACACCACTGAAATATTTCATTGTTGATGAAATAGCGTGGGTCACGCTATTCGCGATGCCAAAGTAATGTGGGCTACGCTATGCTCGGACGACGAAGTGAGCTTTTTCCACTTTTCAATCCACTCAAGCAAAACGCGATCTTTGCTGATGCAATCTGATCAAGCTCAGTCCAGTTCAGTGACTAGTGTGTTTGTCGGTCTCATGTCACTATTTGAGTGCCATCACCACTGCTATCTCTCTCCCTTCTCTTCTCCCTACACAAACTTGCCTTTCCATCGCGTCACGCAGTCGATGCTGACAAAGTCCTCAGCGTCTTGGCTTTTATCCGACCTCGCTGTCTTCTTCGTCAGAGGGTCTTCCGGAGCGCACGACGTGATAGAGATCTCTTTTGTGTCTGGGTCCTGCGATATTCGCACCTCGGCGTCTGCCCAAGGTTGACAAAACGAACATTGAAAGCAGCCATCAGTAAATCACATCACAGAGTTGGACGCATGCATCCACACCAAACACACCTGGGTTGAACGGACGTAGGTAGCGCAGCAGCTTGGATTTCAGCAGCTGGATCGGACCGGTTTCGACGTTGCGCGCGCCGTACTTCGCAAAGATCTTGCTCGAGGTGACTTTCCCGCCCACTTTCGCAGAGCGCACTTCGTAGTGCATCGAGTCAAGTCGTGACATGTAGTTTGCGATTCCGTCCTGCAAGAAAACGAGGTTAGTTGAGAACTCCAGCATTAACAGAAAGCGCAAGACTGTGCGCACCTCGATCCACAGCCGGTGCCAGTAGACGCCTCGATAGTTCTCGTCTAGCTGTGAGAGTTTGAGAGCGATGATCTGCGCGATGTGCACTTGCTCGAATGGGAGGAATGGAACCACCTGCAAGCCATGCGAACACATAACAAAAGCATCGATGAGAGCTGCTAGTGCCTATATAGCGCTGGCATAGGAACAATGTCTCCCTCGGCGAGCTGACGTACCTGGTTGATCATTTTGCCGAAACTCAGGCGCTTCCACTGCGCATCCAGCGCCGACTTGACCACTTTCTCTAGCGTAGTCATCGGCACGTCTTCTCGCCGTTCATACTGGATCATCACGTGCTCCATCTCCACAACCCCGATGTCGGACACCAGCACAAAGATCACCTGCACACAAAACGTTTGAGTCAATATCCCACTTCATACGCCACCACTCCGCACCTAGTCTTCAACGCCTTACATTGCTCGTGTCGATTTTCCTGGAGATGCCGTTCTTGTAGTACGTGAACAGAGCGCGCGAGCTCAACGCTTCCATCAACACTGCGCCAGAGAATGTGTTGCAAACTCAGCACAGCCACACAATTGAGCGCAAAAATGGGCAATTGCTGCATTTCGTACCGTCCAGTGTGTGCGGGATGACTTTCTGCACTTCGTCAATCACAACCACCGCTTTGCCGGAGCAATGGTGCAAATGCTCCGCTAATCTGTCAGACCAAACAGAGAAAGAGCATCAGCACTTTTGCACAGCCACTCGCGATGGGTTGATTAACCCGACCGGTTTCATGTAGCTTCTCACCTTGTCTTGATCTGGGTATGGTACTCCGTCACTGGATTTGTAAAGTTGTCGCTGAAGTCCTCACCACTGCAGAAACGAACACATCCCATGAGCCAGTCGCCCCATCGAAACACTATGTGGAGGCACTCGTAGAAACGTACCGAAAGACCAAGAGTCCCGACGCGATCTGCTTTTCGCTGTTTGGCAGTCTCGTGCGCCGCTTAAACAGACTCTCTGCGAGGAGGTTCGACATCTCGGTCTTGCCCGTGCCTGTCGGCCCCGTGATCGCGAGCACCAGCGGAGATCGGTCTTTGCTGGATGATCGCCTGGTCGAGAAAGTCCATTCGGCATCAGTATCGATACAACACCCACTCATACATGCGCGCGGGCTTTGCTACTCACGAGAACTCCCACGCTTCGATCGCGGCAACCACGGACTCCAACGCGCGGTCCTGAGCTTTCAAGTGGGTCTGCAAGTAGCTGCGAACAGACTGCGACGGGTTCTCCACAAACGTGCACTGATCTGCTCACCACAACAAAGCACAGGCAATGCACCGCATCATATAACACACAAACGCATCAGCGCCACACAGTCACAGTTGCACGTGCACAAGCGGCACTGCGCCACCAAAGAGCGATGCAATCAATCCATTGCTTGCCAACAAGCGAGAGGAAACGTACAGCCCAGCCCCGTGTAGAACCCGAGCACCTCCAGGTACTGCTGCCACGGGATCTCCAGCGCTGCGACGCCCGGCACGAACAGCGCCGCGTGCAGCACCACTCCAAGCAGCAGCAGCGGCCACAGCAACAGCAGCCCGCGGCGTCCTCTGCGCGCTCGCGTCCTCGTCGTCACCGCGTCCTTCATCAATATTATCTCAACAGCCTAACGGTGGCGTTTGCGTTCAAAATGCGCGCTTTCTTCTTGTCCAGCTCAAAAGTTCGCTGTCGACCTTGTTTGCAAGATGACTGACTGACTGTGCAACTCTCGCGCGACATTCGTGCAACATTTCTTGCTGATCAGCAAGTTGAAGTGTCTGTCAACTTGCAATGAGATTGGGAGCTCGAATGCAGCAAGTGCAGAACGGACAGCTTCAATCCCAATGCGAGATACTCTGCGTGGCTCTTTCAGCACTGCGTCTATTCACGATGCCTCAGCTATACCCCATCCAAGCTTTCTGGACCACAGATCGTCTATTCAAACGCTCCTTTCCACTTCGTGTCGCAGCTCACTCCAGTGAACCCACTGTCCGATTTCGCGTCCTCTGCACAGGAAGTGATGACCACTTGATTCTCAGTCGACTCAAACGATATCCGAATCTCTGCGGCTGTTTATTCACACCAGCAGCAATCACAAACCAAGCGACATCATCGAATTAGCCTACCCAGACAGAATGGCTGCTCTAAAAGCAAACGAAAGGTACGAACCTGGATTGAAAGGACGGATGGAGCGCAGCAGCTTGGACTTCAAAAACTGGATCGGCCCGTTCTCCACGTTGCGAGCCCCGTACTTGGCGAAGATCTTGACGGAAGTGGACTTGCCGTCCATTTTCGCCGACCGGATCTCATATTGCATCGAATCAAGTCTCGACATGTAGTTTGGAAGCTCAGACTGCCAAGACAAACAGCAAAGAGCTCGTTAAAAGCTGTTCCAAGAATGCAGACAGAACACACGAATAAGGGCAGTCGTACATCGATCCATAGGCGATGCCAGTAAATGCCGCGATAGTTCTCGTCAAGTTGAGTAAGCTTCAGCGTGATGATCTCTGCAATGTGCTCTTGCTCGAACGGAAGGAAAGGAATCACCTGCCATCCAACACATTCAAACGATCAATCAATATGGTTATTCCCACACGGCTACAGCACAAATCAATCAATCAGCCACACCTTATCGATCACTTTGCCAAAGTTCAAGCGCCTCCACTGCTCGTCCAGAGCGCTCTTGACGACCTTCTCAAATGCAACGATCGGGATTTCTTCGCGGAGCTCGTACTGAATGAGCACATGCTCCATCTCCACCACGCCAATGTCCGAGACAAACACGAATATGACCTTAGTACAGCATAGTAAGTCCACAAATGAACGCTTTGCGTTAGCTCTGGCGACAATGCATCTCATGCATCAGTTCGTAGCACAAAAGCAACCACGCACATTGCTTGTATCGGCAGTTTTGATACTACTGCCTTTGTAATACGAAAGCTGAGCTCGCGAACTCATTGCCTCCATCAGCACTGCGACAACAACAAGACAAAGAACTCTCATGAAATATCGCCCCGACTCACAAACCTTGACATAGCATTAGCCTTACCGTCAAGCGTATGAGGGATCACTTTCTGCACTTCATCAAAGACCACAACGGCATTCCCAGAGCATTCGCGAAGGTGGTCGGCGAGTCTGCGACAATGCGTGTGTCAAATTGGCCAGGCGCCAGGGAAAGCGACATAGACACACGCAGCCATAGCTCTTCTAGCAGCAAGTCTTCCATACCTGGTCTTGATTTGGCTATGGTACTCGGTCACGGGGTTGGTAAAGTTGTCGCTAAAGTCTTCACCTCTAACGCACTCAACAACCAACCAACAAACAAACAAAACCATACGTTGAGAACGCACAAAGTCCACGCGCTGTTGCGCACAAATCGACAGCAGCTCACAACACCCCACCGCGTACCGAAACACGAGCAGCCCAGACGACACTTCTTTCTCGCTGTTGCGCAGCTTCTTCTTCCGTTTGAAAATGCTCTCGGCAATGAGGTTGGACGTTTCCGTCTTCCCCGTGCCAGTGGGTCCTGTGATCGCGAGCACAAGCGGCGTGCGATGCTTTTGCGAGGATCGCCTAGCGGTTTTCGTTGCCAATAGCACGACTGTTAATCGATCGTTGCGAGCAAGTACTCGCAACGGGAAGACAGGTCACGTACGAGAACTCCCACGCTTCGATGGCTGCGACGATGGACTCCACCGCTCGGTCTTGCGCTTTCAGGTGGGTCTGCAGGTGGCTGCGCACAGACTGCGACGGTTTGTCCACAAAGCTGCACTGGTCTGCACCGCCCATACCCGCAATGTTGCGCACAACCATATTAAAGACACACCAGCTAGCAATCTCGACCACATTCAATGGCACACGCTTGGCAATTGTGGAGAACACTCACATCCGAGTCCTGTGTGGTAGCCGACGGACTCGACGTATTTGCTCCATCGCGGACTCAGCGCGTCGCTCAGTTGAGGCGCCAGCAGTGTCACAGAGAGCAGCAGCAGAGCCACCACCAGCGTGCGCGTTTGTCTCACTCGCGGCAGCAGCAGTGGCGCCATGCTCCCATCCATCCAGCGCTTCCGCTCCTGCTCGCCCTTCTTCTCTTCGTCCTCTCCTCTTCCGCTGCTGCAGCAACTGTCGAGTCGAAAAAGGCGCCAACACTCTCCGAAATTGGAATTGGCTTCACACACAAAACCAAATCAGCCAACTAGCTGGTGCTTTCCTTAAAATTACTGCAATAGTCGTGTGAGTGCCGCAAGCGCAACACAAGTCTGTCTACGTTGCGCTTACGGCGCTCCAAAGGATCCCTTTATTCGCTGCTGAAGAATGCGCTCGTGATGACTGCTTTGTCTTCTTGAAGCGCTCGCGAGCAGAGGTACGCGGCTGCGAATGCGTCCACTTCCGCAGCGCGCGCTGGGTCCTGGAAGGCGCTCAGTGCTGCTAGGCACTCTGCATTGTGGACGAGTAGTTAGCTGTGCTGCGCATGAAGTGTATGTGGGATGCGGCGCATCGCCATTCGCAGCACGCAACAATGTGTCGTACCGTTTTGAAGGTGCGGGGTCATCAGTCGACTCGCGACCACGCTCTCGGACTCGTGTGCGAGGATGTCGGAAGGCGCGACGGAAATGACGTTCACTGCGTGATAGCAGAGCATGGGTCAGTCAGTACCTTGTGCTGGTGTATGTGCGGTAATGCGATCAAAGACAGGAACGCGTCTGACCTCCGATTTGTTGGAATGCTGCGGTGCAACTGATCGCGTCCTGGCGCGAGAGCAGGCGGCACCTGCCACGTGTTAATACAAGAAGAGAATGCAAGCGCAAGTGAGTCGCAGGATCCACTTCATCCTCGATGACGGGCATGACACACAGTCCCAGCAAGTAGCTCGTCAGTGTGTCCTGCTCGCAGAACATTGTATCGAACATGCAGACGAATGCATTAGCGCGCAGTAGTGCACATACGCTTTCAGCTTCAACACGCACCATCATGCGCGCACACCAGCCAACGACATGCACCTATGTACACATGTACATCGGATACGCACATGAACGTCCGCCTGCCCATGCTGCAGTAGACGCGCAGCACGTGCTCGCCCGCGACGCACTTGAGCGGCTGCGGGAACGTGCGCTTGAAGAGGTGCTTGCCGTGCTTCGGGTACACGAACGTCACGGTCTGCTGCTCCGCGTTGATGCTGAGCTCGCCGTGGCGCCGCGACTGGCGCAGCTTGCGCTGCTGCTGCTGGCTGTTGCCGTCGCGCTGCTCGCCGCGGTCCTCCAGCACCAGCTGCGCCGCAAAAACCTGGCGCTTCTTCGCTGCTGTCGTCTCCATTGTCGTTGCCGCCATCAAGTTTGACGTGCCTGTTTGAACACTCGATGCAAAGGAAACTTGCTGCTGGCTGTGAGCGGGGCAGTACTCGATTTGTTATCAGTGCTCATATCTTTCTTTCGTCCCCTTCAACGAGCACCTACCCAACACGATGAGACTGTGTCCCAGTACGCAATACAATTTGCTTTTGCTTTTCACTTGACTTTCAATATACCTAATGCAGCAGCGGACCGCTGCCGTGCACTTCGTAGACACCGAGGATACACACACTTAGGAGCTGCGCCGCCACGACGCTCACCAGCGCGTAGCGGTACGCCCAGAACACGCGCCGCGACGAGAGCACGTCCAGCTCCGTGACCCACGTCGACACGGTCGAGAGCGAGCCGAGGAAGCCCACTTGGACCGCACCTTCGCCGAGCAGCACGTAGTTTTTGAACGAGCTGTCGCTCAGGCTGTGGTGCGCCGCGATCGAGCTGCCGATGACCTCGACGACGCACGTGAGCACCGACGCGAGCACGTTCGGCAAGAACGTGTAGAACGGGAAGTTCTTGCACTTTGGCTGCGTGTTGTACAGCGACAGCTGGTAGCGCAGCAGCGCGCCGAACGGACCAAAGCAGAGCGCCAGCATCCGCGAGCGCGCGTAGTTGTTGTCGCTGCAGAGGAACGCGAGCACCCAGAGCAGCACGGTCGCGACGAGCCCCGCGCAGAGCCACGCTTGGCCGTTGTGCTTGACGCGATAAAAGTCCTGCTCGACCTGCGCGATCTCTGAGATGAGCTCCACGGACGCATCGTGCGAGATCACGAGCGCCTGCTCGGTCGCGCGCACGCGGCGAGACACGAGCTGCCCGAACGCGTTCGCCTTCACGGAGCGCAGGCTGCGGATGTTGCGCTCCAGGTCGAGCTTGAGCTGATTCATGTCCACTGGCGGCTTGCGGAACGGGTACATGCGCGTTGTGAAGTACTGCACGACCCCTTCTCCGCAGTGGTAGCCGGCGCGGAAGCTGCACATGGCGCTCGACACTTGCACGCAGATCACAAGCAGCGCGTTCATCCACTGGCCGTGCACAAACATCGCCGCGACACCGATGTCCCAGCTCGCAAAAGTCGTACAGCAGCCGCAGAAACCTGTCGTGATCCCTGTAAAATACACCGCAAACTGGTTGCGGAAGAGCGGCTTCCAGCGCACTGCGAGCCCCATGACGAAACACCCGACCGCGTTCGGCAGAAAGAACGAGAACCCGAGCAGGTTCAGCAGCTCCATCTGCTTCGACGACAGCGCCTGCGCGAACTCGGTCAGCAGCACGCGCACGCCGACGCCAAAGTACGCGCCGAGCGCCACGCTCACGAGACCCGGCGCCTGTGCATCCAGCTTGTCTCTCCAGGTCGCCGCTGCGCCGCCTGATGCTTCCCTGTTTGCTCGTGCGCGCGCCAGCGCGTACTCTGTCTGCTCCTGCGGCGCTAGGCTGTCGGCGTCAATGTCGCTGCTATAGTCGCTGTCGTCGCTTGGCATGTCGTCCACGTTCTCGATGAACTCGTTGTCGAGCGAGGTCGTGCTCACGCCGCGCACCTCGTCCACGACCGACGGCGTGCCCAGCGACGCGTAGTTCTCCGCGATGCTGTGCATGCTCCTGCTGTGGAGCGTGCTCCCGCCTGCAGACGTCATCGCGCGCGTCGTGTTCGTCGTCCCACTTCCGCCCTACGATCTCTACGATCCTCTCTCTCTCTCTCTCACTCTCGCTGCTGGCTGCTTCTTCTTCCTGCCTGCCACTCGCTCGTGTGTGGAGCTGGTGATGGCGTGTGGGGACATTTTCAGAACGACCAGCTCTTTTGCGTTTGCTCTCTATAGGGTTTCTATAGAAACTCAATTGTAGCCCCGGGGTATCACGCTTGTCGCACATTTCAGAGCTTTTCTCCTCTCTCGTCTCTGCGACACTTTCGCGCACAGATCGCTGTTTTCTGTTTTGTATGGCTGCTTGCATCTCAAGAGGCTCCTTCAAAATGAGTCGAGTGCAGTGACTCGGCTCTTTATGATGAACCACCTCAAGTGCGAGCACAAGCAGCGACTGGAGAAAACGATCGCTGTAGAAGAGAAGAAGGCTGCGAGACGATTCCTGGCTCATTCGCGATGATGCGCTTCATCATCTCAACACCAAGAAGAAGCGCCAACACTGGAGGCATCTCGCATCTCCCATGATTTCTTTCTCGCCGTCAGCGTCGTTGAACTTGATATGAGTGGGCTTGCTGTGAAATATTCAAGACACGCATGTTGCGTGCTCGCTTCATGTATCATCGCGCGCCGAAGTCGCCATGCTGCTGCTTTTCTTTTTCTATCAGGGCGACCTCATACCAGACGCCTTCTAATTGGGCTGCACAGGTCGCAGATACGTGCTCACGTCGTCGGTGTTCACTGGCAGGAGCCCGCGCTTGGTCTCGAGCTGCGTCTGGAGCTGCTCAAAGTGCGCAAAGTCGTCCCAGGCGCTCGTGCGGTGCGGGAACTCGGTGAAGGTCGAGATGAACTCGCTCGCCTAGTGCATAGTTCCACATGGCAAATCAGTCAATACCGAGCGCTTCGACTGCATGTTGCACACACTTGAACGCAATGCACCTCGTCAAAGAGCACTTCTTCGCAGTCGCGACAGGACGTGATCGACTTCTTCGAGGGCGTGTTGCTCATTTTGATGGCCGTGAGCGCGTGGTTCGGCACGTCCTTGACCAGCAGCCACTCGACGTGGAAGAAGCCTTCGTACTTGCGCTTCTCCCAGAGCTCGAACTTCGCGTCCGTGCGCACACCCGACGTCATGCGCGCGATGCCGCTGAAGTGGCGTGTATCGCAGACACTGCGGCCGTGAGAGCAACGCAGCAAACACCCCACAGCCACAGTTGTTAGCCAACCACCAAGATTGCTCATGGACAGAAGTGCAAGGCAGAGAGAGAGCCGCGCACCTGAAGAAGAAGAGCACGGGTCGCACAGACGACAGGTCGCTCTTGAACACCTGGTCCAGCAGCATGTTGTGCGCATACGTGCTGCTCCAGATGCCATACTTGAGGCTCTTGTGCAGGTTCGCCTCGCTGAACGACTTGAGGATGAAGCAGCGGCACGTTGACGTCGTGAACACGTCGCGCAGCAGCGCCACGCTCTCGTCTGAGTTCACCTCGACAGAACGCGAGTCTGGAGTGGGGTGAGCGCCGCTGTCAGCGACCAGGTAGCGCGGCGCGAGCTTCGGGCGGCGGCGCTTCTTGCCGTTCTTCGTGAGCGGCAGCTTCCGCGCAGGTGGACCAGTTGGCGGCATGCTGGCGCTTTGCAATCTCTGCAATTGCGAGATTGCATGAAAATCAAGTGCTCACACAGGTTTTTAACTCACTGCAGTATGTTGCAAGTCCTTGTTTTGGTGTTCCACTTTGTGCATGTTCTGGTTCAAATGTGCGACAAAAGTGGAGACATGCGTCAAAAGGAGCGTAAATCCATAAGCGCTTGACAGAAACCGAGATCTTTTCACTCTGTGTTTAGTTTGGCAGTCACATTGTTTGGCTTCCAGGCAAACGTCTGACCTACTAGAGCGAGACAGACCTTGTGCGCGCTGAAGCCAAAGTACATCAGCAGCAGCAGCTTGCGCGTTGCTCTGTCTCGCTGAATCTGTCCACTTGGATAAACTCGGAGTTGTCCACTTGGATGCTCCAACCTCCCGATTTGACTTTCTTGCTCTTTTTTCAGCAACGACCAGCTGAGTGCTGGAGTCTAAAGACAGAATGACAGACTGAGATTGTCTTCGCATTCGCCACTCATTAATCAGCGTTGACTCCGAAGACGACTCGAGATAAGATCTCAGCGAGAAAGACGCCGACGGTCGACTTGACTCCAACCAGTCAAAATGATGAAAAGTAGTGTCCCACTCGTCCCTCGAGCATTCTCTCGCCCTCGCAGCCCCAGTCGACCTTGACAGACAGTGAGGAGCTCCATTCAGAAAAGCAGCAAGTCCATGGGAAGCAGGGTCTCGAAACCTGGAAGCGCCGGCGCCAACGCCAACGCCGCCAGTTCCGCCATCAGCAACACCTCGTGGCGGCGCTCGGACAGCCGCATGAACGAGGCGCGTGCCGAGTTGGTGAAAGAAGCAGCGCACACGAGCGACGACTCGACGTTCACACTGAAACTGAGTCTGCAAGAGTACGCCGACCCGCTCGGGCTTCCTCCAGACTCGCAGCGAACGAAGAAGAGGCGCGCGCACTCGCTGCCTGGGACCAACTATGCCTCGCTCGCTGGGGGTATCTGGGGGAAGCAGGATCCAAGCTCGTCTCCGATTCAGACGATCGGCTCGCTCGAGGAGATGCATGATGAAGTTGATGTGGCCAACAATGCATCGGAGGTGGCGACAATAGCAAGCAGCAGCCAGGATGCACACTCAAACGTGGAACAAAAATGTATAAAATCAGTGCATTCGGAAGTACCGTCAGCATCGGTTTATTTCCCACCCGACCCTTTCAGAATACACTCGACACGAAACAGAGGATCGGTCGAGCTGAACGCCAAGACAAGATGACAGCGGCGACGTCCACGCCAACCGCAGCGCAGTGGAAGCACGCGCCGAAGACGCTCCTGCTGGCGTCGTGGCTCGTGGTGCTGGTGGTGCTGGTCGCACAGCTGAGCCATGTCAGCGCTGTCGACGCGCCTGCTTCCGCCGGCAGCAACGAGCCGCAGACGTGCGACGCGAAGAGCTCTGGCGAAGCAACAGGCAGCAGCAGCCCCATTGCGGACCAGAGTGACGACAGCAGCAGCAGCAGCAGTGCCACACCAGCCCAAACGCCAGCCCCAGCTCCAGCACCTCGGTGTGCGAGCGTCTCCCACGCAGACGCAAAGCAGAAGCACGTGGTGTTCGTGTCGATCGCGATCAAGGGTCACGCGCAGCCGCTGCTGCGCATCGCGAGCGAGATGAAGGCGAGGGGCTACCGCGTGTCGTTCGCGACCCACGAGTCCGGGAAGGACTGGGCGACCAGCTACGGACTCCCTTTCATCTCCGCGGGGCCGTTCCCGATTTCCGCAGAGGATCTGCGCAGCAAGCTCAAGGCGATGACCAGGGACTCGTCCAACTTCCGCGGCATCCTGACCATGTTCAACGACATCTACGTGGCGGCGGCGCGACCCATGTTCGACACGCTGCTGCCGCAATTGTCGCAAAGCCCGCCGGACCTGGTGGTGATGGACATTGCGACCATCGGCGCGCAGGACCTCGTGCACAAGCTGCAGATCCCGTACATCGTGAACTCGCCGTCGATCATGTTCGACTTGGGCAGCGCGCCGAGCTACATCCCGGCGTGGGGCACAGGCTACAGCATCCACATGTCGCTCTGGAACCGCTGCATGAACATCTTGTTCCCGAGACTGCTCTCCGTGGCGCTCACGCCGCCGTTCATGCAGCTCAACAAGATGCGCTGGGAGCTCGAGCTCAAGCCGTACCGGTCGCAGCACGACGTGTTCAAAGGCGCGCGCGTGATCCTGAACACGGCGTTCGGGCTCGAGCACCCGCAGCCCATGTCGCCGCTGATCGACGCAGTTGGCCCTATTCTGCCGATCCGAGAGGGCAAGAACTCTACCAGCAGTAACAGGAGCGTTCGTCAGCACCACCTCGGATCGTCGCTGCTGAGCTGGCTGGACGCCTCCCAGAGCAAGAGCAGCAGCAGTTCCAGTACGAATGGCGGTGGTGGTGTTGTGTACCTGAACCTAGGCACGCTGGCGTACATCGACTCGTGGCAGGCGCAGGCGCTCATCGACGGACTCGTGATGCGCGCCGAGGAGCCGCCGGTCCGCGTGTTGTGGATCTTGCCCACGGACCAGCGCAACATCCTCCCAAACGACCTCCCATCGTCACTCAAGGTGAAATCCCCAAGCGGGGTCTCAAACATCGACATCCTGTCGCACCCAGCCGTGCGGCTCGTGATCTCGCACTGCGGCATGGTCTCGGCGCAGGAAGCGCTCGTGTACCAGAAGCCGCTGCTCTGCATCCCGTTCCTCGTGGACCAGCCGGACGTCGCTGCTCGCGTCGTGGACTCGGGCACCGGGCTCGCGATCGACAAGAACGTGCTCAGCCCCCACGAGGTGCATCGCGCGGTCAAGGAGCTGCTCTCGAACGCGTCGTTTGCGCGCCACGCTGCGCGTGTGGGGCGTCTGCTGGAGCTCGCTGGCGGCACGAACCGCGCGGTCGAAGTGGTTGACAACGGGCTCCGAACGGGGTTCCGCCACTTGGAGACGCTGGACCTCACGTTCCCCTGGCACAAGACCGCGCTGCTGGACGTCTGGACGGTCTACGCAGCGCTGTTCTGCATCTTGGCGTTCGCGGTCCGCATCCACTGGCTGCTGCTCTACTTTGTCATCTCGGAGGCGCTCCGTTTCGTCGGCGGCGTGCTCTTTGGCTCGTCGCCCGCGGGAAGTCAGAGCCAGCCATCTTCTTCGCTCACCGCCACAACAGAGGATGCGAATGGGAATCCTATTAGCAGCGACAGCAACAGCGTCCAGAAAGAGAGCGGCGCGAGTCCAGAGTCGACGGAGAGCACCAGGTAGCTTAGCTACCCTGTGGAGTAGAGCAGAGCAGAGGAGAGAACAGCAAGAACCACCCACCACTCCCTCTGAGCCCTTGCAGCAACCGAAAGGCAGCAATCCAATAGCGAAAAAGAGAAACAATGTGTTGCGTTGTGAGCGCTTTCCTTCTTGAAGTGAATGCATTGCGCTTTGCGGTCGATTGATTGATTATCAGAGCATTGTCGATGGCAACCGAGTCTCCACTGGGTGGTATCCAGTGCATGCATGATGCTGCAGTGGTTTGCATGCGGTTGGCGTGCGGAGAGGACACTTGACGCCACGTCCACTCTTGCGAGACACACTGCGAAGAAGATGCAAAAGCAGAAGCAGAGGACAGGTGGCGTGTGGCCACATTCGCATTATTGCCAGCGTTCAGAGTGATGCTTTCTTCGAATGGGCAGAGCGAGTCAGCACAGCTGATAGCCAGATTCCCACTTCAACATCCAGTGCAGCCAACCGGCGTGTCCCAAAAAGTGTTCTACACTGTGATCTGGGGTACACCAGATCCATCCTGTCCTAAAGAAGCAACATTGCTCGCACACATATCTTTCACACTCTCATTCCAAGAGAAGCTCCACGCGGCAGGCAGCAAGGCAAGCAGTGCACGAGAGAGTCCGGAAGGAAGAGAGAAGAAGTGATAAGAAGACAAGCGATCATGGCGACGAACAAGACCAACTCTGGCAAGCGCGCGTCGCTGCTGACGGTGCTGCTGCTGGCGCTCGTGGCGCTCAGCTTCACGTGCTCGAGCGTGACTGCGGTGGCGGCGGACGCGCAGAAGAGCAACGTCGTGGTGCTCACGGAGGAAAGCTTTGAGCACCTGACCCAGGCGGCGACCGGCGCCACGACCGGCGACTGGCTCGTCAAGTTCTACGCGCCGTGGTGTGGCCACTGCCAGAAGCTCGTGCCGGTCTGGGAGGAGCTCGCCGATGGTTCGTGTTGTTGTTGTGTTTCTGTGGGAAAGATCGTTCTGAGGATCGTGACGACGGGGCGTTGCATTGACAGCTCTGCGTGGATACTAATGCGGTTGGTCTCTCGTGTGTGTGTGCTAACAGAGCTGAAGGGTACGGTGAACGTCGCCAAGGTCGATGTGACGGAAAACTCGGAGTTGGTGCGTGATGATGTGTTCTGACATGTCTAGCAGCTCATTTCCAACTGTGAGAACTAAACTGTTCTATTCGTTGTGTGCAGGGCAAGCGCTTTGGAATCCGCGGATACCCGACGCTGCTCTTGTTCCGTCAGGGCAAAGTGTACAAGTTCTCTGGTGCGCGCAACGTCGACGAGCTCTCGCGCTTTGCTCGCAGTGGGTACAAGACGCTGGTCGGCGAGCCCGTGCCAGCGGCGCCTACGCTCGTGAACTTTGCGCTCCAGCACGCCAAGATCATCCAGGAAGACTTTGTGACGCTCTTGGGCACGAAGAAGAACGTGCTGCTCGTGACGTTCTCCGGCGGGCTCTTGTTCGGACTGCTGCTCGGCTGCCTCTGCGGCTGCTGCGCGGGTCGCGGCAGCGCCACCAAGAAGACCAAGACATCGTAAGGAAGGAACAATGGAGAAAGTAGCAAGTGGCATCCTATCGGGAGATTGAGCGATGAATCATTGGCAGCACCACATTTGGGATCGATGACATCCCGCGTCCATGCACAATGCGCGCAAGCACACATTAACAACACGGCTGACTTGAAGCTGTTGGATCCACAAAGTCTGTGAACTCCCCTGATCTAAGCTGTTATTGCTGCTGCGCGATCTGCTGGTTGATCTCCATGAAGCTGTACTTGAGCTCCAGACTCTCAAACAGCGATGACTCGACGCCCTTGTAGCTCTTGAGCATCTCCTCCACCTCTGAGAGCATCGACGGGTCTTTTTCCTTGAAAAACGCGACCAAGCGAGCGCGGTGTGGGTTGGACGCGAGCTGCTGAGCGCCGCTACGCTCTTGTGCTGCACGTCCTTGTCGCCGCTGGTCTTGCTCTGCACTCGCTTTCGCTGACGATGCTGGAGGAGGAGACGGAGGAGGCACCATTTGGCCATTCAAGAGCGCAATGTCAGCAGCGCTAAGTGTGTACGGCACAGTCGATTCATCTCCGCTCTCATCCTCACGGCGGCTTTGAACTTCCCCTTCACTTTCTCGCTGCGAACCAGACACGTCTGCACTCTGCACCTCCAAATGCAAAGCCATCATCGTCACTGGCACCGCTGCAGCTGTAGCTCTCGATTCTTCTTCTTTGTCTCCGTCTTCGCTTTGCAGCTTTCCGTTCTCTTCAAACTGCGACTGGAGCTCCTGCTGTCGCCGCAGTTGCTCCTGCTGCTCTCGGAAACTGCGCTCCGCTTGGCGCGAATCGTCCACGAGAGTGCGGATCTGCGTCAACAGCAGCTCGTTCTGCTTCTTCAGACGCTTGTTCACCATGCGCGCCTCGCTCGCTTCCGCCATAGCGACCGAGATCTGTCCCTCGGTCTGCGTCTTCATGTTCCGGATCTCGGTCACTAGCACTTTCTTCTGGCAGCGAAACTTGATCAGCTGCTGCTTGAGCTCCATGATCTCGTGCTCCGACGCTTTCATCTGGTCTTCATAGAGCTTCTTTGCACCAGTCATCTCCTAACCAAAGTCTCATCAGCACCAAGCCACTCATCCAATGGTCGAGATCAAGCACAAGATTGCACACACCCGAGCGATTTTCTCGAGGCGGGTCGACGTCCCAGTCAAGTGGTTGGTCAGCGAATAGCCCAGTTCGGCTCGCAGGCGGAGCACCGAAGCCTCGGCTTGGCCAAGCTCGTGCTCCAAGCGGTTGCGACTCTCGCTGTCCATGTCATTGTTCCGCGTGGCGACATCTTCATTCTCCTCGTCATTGAAGTCGTCCGACTGAGCGATTGGAAAAACACAGCATGTGAGACACAACAGACACAAAAAAGGAGGATACCGAGCACTCGCGCACCATTGCCCAGCGGTGCTTCTCTTCCAGCAACGCATCTCGCTCCGACTGAATCTCGCCCCACGCCTCGCGCTCTCGTTGCATCCGCTGCGTTGATTTTCAAGCAAGCATGTATCAAATCAGCAGTTGATGCTTGTGAGCCACATCCAGCACGAAATTTACGAAAACGTGTTCGCAAACCTGCAGCTCATTGCGCAAGCCCTCGACTTCCAGTTCTTTCAGATTCACTTGCGTCATCGTGTTCTCTTTGTCGACAACCGCCATGTGGGTCTTGGACCGCTCCTGATCTCTCTCCACTGGGTATGCACACAGAATAAGAGAAAGTGTCAGATGCTGTAGATTATTCAAGCGAAACTGGCGGGACATCCACCGCGCACCTGTCAGCTTCACCACTTTATCCTCCAGGTTTTCCTGTTGTGGATACAAGGAGAGAACAATTAGTCGCTCTTTCACAGAAACCCACCAGAGTGCAACAGCAGCATGACGCACCAATCTCTCGAGGAGCTGCATGTTCAGCCCGTTAAGCTCTTCCAGCAAACTCTTCGCCTGCGCCGAGTCGTGGTGAATCGATGAGTCGTCATCATCGTCTCCACCATTTCCAGCATTCCCATGAGCATTCGCAGAGGCTTCTGGATCAGACTGCGAGCCAAACAAACGCGACGCAAGCTTTCCGGCAACGCTCATGGGCGTCGTCACGATCCAGCTCTGCTGCATCAGCGTCTCCGGCAGAAAATTCTTGTAGAGCGAAATCGATGGGGCAGCTGGCGATACGTGCGGACTCACTATCAAAGCGGTGGACAGCGAGGCTGCGATCGCGTCGTCGCGCTCTTTCTTCTTCGCTCTGAGCGCTTCGTCCAGCGCGTCCGCTGCTGCCGTCGCAGACTCCATGATCTCTCCACTGACCACTTGCGCCTGGTACATGATATTCTTCCTAAGCATGGCAGAGACAAGCATTTCAATTAGACTCTAGACATCATCTTGCCACAAGTGGTCTCAGAAGGTTTGACGTACCCTCTCAGTCTCGAGTACGAGTTATCCCACACCAGAGTGGCTCGCCCTTCTCCAGGACACTTGTACATCCCTATAGAGAAATCAAATATACACGAATGCAGAGACAGTCAGGAAACAGATCTGGGTTCACACCCGCAATTGTCCGACAATGCAGGAATGTACCCTCGACAGGGCGACCAGTTGTCGTCGCGAGGTACCGCGTGCGAGCGTGAACAGTGCGCACGAGCGACTCGTCGTTCCCGAATCCGGCGTCACTCGGTTGCCGCAGAGCCCACTGCGGATCGACGTTGAACGAGACTGAAAAGTCGATGTCGTGCTCTTCTAAATCGAACTTCCACACGATGAAATGCGCTTCTTTCTTCACAGGGACGACCAGCTCGTGGCGAGATCCTACAAACAACACACAGAGAATCCATTTCTTCAGACACCAGAAGTCCACTCGCGACACTAAATACAGTGACTGCGTTTGCACGAACCTCGAGGCACATAAAGCTGTTTCGCAGCGGCAGAGGACAGCAAGTCAGAGGGTTGATACCGGGGCTCGTGTATGCAATATGCAAGAGCCACACAGACGTACCTTTCCGTATTGGAATGGCTGCAAGATGAACTCGATCGCTGTCATGTGCGCGCGGCTTCCTTTCCCCTGGCTCGACTCCTCAATAAACTCGATCCACTTTGGCGCACAGCGCAACTCACTCGACTGACCTTCACACAAAACAGACCATACGTTTAGCGTGTACAGGTGACGTAAGAACAGCCCCTCCAAGCCACGCACGCATTGTCCCTGTCTTACCTACAAGGAACTGGGTCATGTCTCCGCACCATTTCGCGATCAGCGCATCGTTCTGGCTCTGCTTTGCTGGGAAGTCCGGGATCTCCGACACTGGCAACACGACATTCCCAGCTGGGTCTGGGACCTGCAGCACTGCGAGCAGCTCAGAGAGCGATCGCCGAATGCAGTACGACCCCGAGCCTCTCGTGACGACAAGCTCCACCACGCAGTCCTGCGAACCCAGCAACAGCGACGACGACGCGGAGATCGCCGACGCGACAACACCAGCCGAGCTGGCGCTGCCACTACTGCTGCTGCTATTGGCGTCGAAAGCGTCTGCGCTGGTGACGACCACGTCCAGGAAATCATCATGCGCTCGATGCTCTTCTTCTTGCTCTTCTTCGGCTGTTGCAGTTGATGATTCTTCAGTGACCGCGCGCTGCAGGGACCTGGGAGCCGCCGCTTGCGCGTCAGGCATCGACGCAGCTGCGTCAGCGACTTGCTCGTCTACAGCAGCAACAGCTGGCGCGGGTGGTGATGGCGCATCGTCTCCCTGCGTCGCGCCGCCACCGCCACCGCAGCCGTCGTCGTCGACATGGCGAGCTGCGTCAACAGTCATGTTCTGCTGAGGTGCTGTCAGTTTTTTGTGAGCCATTTTTCGAAGTGGGATCTGATGAAGAAGCATCAAAATAGTGCCGTGGCACAAAACCGTTTAGTGCCATGCGAGAGGTTCGAAGCTTGATGTCTTTATGGGCAGGCTGTTGGATTATGATGAGTCCTTTCTTTCGTCTCACTGTCACTGTATTCAAATCAGATAAAGCGAGGTGACTGCAAATCTCAAAACAGAACCAGCTCGCGTAAAAACAGAATCTCGAAAGCGTAATTACGCAATCACACTTCCCACACTTCTTTCCCCTTCTCCCGCTCTTCCTTCACTCAATCCCTCCCTTGTTTTGCTTGCCTTTGAGTGCGTCTTGTAAAAATATCGCTTAATGTTACGATAGCGCGAAAAAAAACACGTGAGAAGAACAAGCGAAGACAGCAAAGCAAGCAGCCTCAACCAAAGGAAGCGACCGAGCGACAGCAGCAGATAGCAATAGATAGAGACATGGAGACCTCCGAGGGCACCAGCGCGAGCGCGTCCACTGTGGCGGCGACGTCCGCCAGCGCGGGCGTGAACCCTGTCGGCGTCCCGGGCGGCGGCGGTGGCGCCACGGTCGTCGCGTCCGCTGTGGCTGTTTCCTCTGTGGCTGCTGGCGCGACCGCGTCATCGGTGACAGCGACGTCATCGACATCTCCGATCGCGTCGTCAGCGAGCGTGAACATGACGGTGGTACATGTATCTGCGTCCGGTGTGAGCTGCCCCGACGACGTCGCGGCCGCGGCGATGAGTGTGCTGAGCGGCGCAGAGCCATTGAGCAGCAGCAGCAGCAGCGGATCGGAGCGCGGCGTCGGAAGCCCTACGAACCACCTGACGATGGATGGCGATGTAACGCGCAGCCAGAATGTGGGTATGAACGTCGGCAGCGACAACGACGAGCAGCATCAGCGGCGAGAATCGTCAAGAGCGCGACCGGACCGACTCTGGCGACGAACAATACCGCGCGAGATTCGAGACGAGCTGGTCCATGCCATGTACGTCGAGCGCGGTTGATTCAGTATCAGTGGCGTAGTCCACTGAGGGATGAGTATGTGAGATGTTGTATTGATCTTT
This sequence comes from Globisporangium recalcitrans, assembly GCA_023333815.1. Lineage (NCBI taxonomy): Eukaryota > Oomycota > Peronosporomycetes > Pythiales > Pythiaceae > Globisporangium > Globisporangium recalcitrans. Next base: position 68,220 of record JAASFO010000003.1, read on the forward strand.
TGGATTGGTATGGCAGGCTGGAGCAACTGCAGCGCATTACGGACCAAGACAACACGCGCCATTTGCGCATGTGTGCTGCGCGCTACGAGTCCTTTGTGTGGAGGAAGAGCGAGAACCAGGTATGCTTTGTTTGTATTTCGGCATCTTTCGAGTTATCCTGTGCGTTCATAAGATATCTGTTCTAACATGCGCTCTTTGGTTCCCTTCGCACACTTGCAGATCCAGTATCTACACAAGCTAGAGCGGCGAATCCAATCACTTCGACGCCAGCCATCGCACCATGAGACCGCGCCGTCCCCGCGACTTGGGACCGCGCAGGGACAGCTGGAACAGGTCGAGGAGCGTCAACAGCAGGACTTGCTTGGCCGTCCGGCAGGCTCGCACTGTCCCCGTGGTACGCATTCATCGTCCAGCTCAAGCAGCCACCGCCGGTCTTCGAGTAGAAGAAGATCAAGTCGTCACAGCCATCACCACTGTCACCGCTCGTCCACATCGGCTTCTGGATCCTCGTCGTCCACTGCGCGCTCAGCTCAGTCCAGATCCAGCTCCGTGGACGGTTCGTCCCGCGACGAGCGGTATTTCCGGAAGCTGCGGATCATGAAAGCCAAGTACCGCGACGAAGTGGCGCTGGTGTTCCGAGAGCTCTGCCGCGTGAACACGGTGATCCAGCACTCTGCGAGTCTGCGCCGTCACGAGTCGAACAACCTGGGAGACTTTCTCGCGAACCTCAAGAAGATAATTTATTTGCTGGAGCAGCAGCCGGACGAGATGAACGGCATGATCCCGGCGCGCAAGCGCACGCTCGAGTACTTGGACGTGGTCGAGTCGCACATCCAGCGCAAGGTGCTGCCGATTCTCTACCGCCTGCGCCATACGTACTCGACGATCCTGCGGCCGATCGTGCTCAACTACCTCAAGAACAGCGGTCGGTTCTCGAGACGCTGATCATGAGATCTTGTTTCGTAAATAAAAGGGAGGAAACTCATGTTGAGGGAGAGAGAGTCTCTCTCGAGAGAGCGAGCGAAGGTGAAGTGTGATGGTGATGCGTGGGAAGTGATCCAGATTTAACTGGAAACCGTTGATTGAAGTCAATGGAGCGCGGAGTGTGAAGAAGAAGCAAACGGCGGTGTATGGTGTTACGAAGCAGCTGTCAGTGTCATCAGTCAGGACGAGCAGCAGTCGTAGGCACAGCAAGCAAGCATGCCATAAATGGCGCAACCACGAAGAGCACAATCGATGTTCTTCGTCATACAAATCGAAATGGAGCTTCTTGAATGCAAATCAGTCAAGTTCGAAAGGATGGGGAAGATTTTAAGGTGGGCAACACAAAACTACGACCGTGAGCTCTTCTAAAATAGTGCAAACAGCACCTTCAGAGTCGTGGTATCTACATGTTCGGTTGCATGAAGGAAACCATCTGTGTAGCTCTTGTCTTGTCTACGGTAGGCGTCAAGCAAGCCACACAAGCACCACATTGTTCTTGCCACCTCATTGCTCTACCAAGAAACCAAGAAATCCGAGAAACAGGAGACTCACGATGACCCCGACGCTCACGGACGAGCTGCGCGACGTGGACAAGCGCATCGCGGCGCTCATGCAGGAGAAGGCGCAGCTGCAGCAGCAGATCGAGCGCGAGAACGCGCTTGAGGGCCGCGCGAAGCAGATGAGCGCCGAGGTCGTGGACAGCAACCCGTACTCGCGACTCATGGCGCTCAAGCGCATGGGCATCGTCGACAACTACGAGAGCATCCGCGAGCTCTCGGTGCTGATCGTCGGGCTCGGCGGCATCGGCTCGGTCGCGGCCGAGATGCTCACGCGCTGCGGCATCGGCAAGCTCATCATGTACGACTACGACACGGTCGAGATCGCCAACATGAACCGCCTCTTCTTTCGCCCCGAGCAGGCTGGCATGACCAAGACCGCCGCGGCCAAGCAGACCCTGCAGAGTATGTTTGTGCGGCGTCTATTCGTACTGCTGCGCTTGAGTCTGGCTATGAGTCATGTGAGCTAACGTGTGTCTATCTACATGTGTGTACGAATGGCGACAGGCATCAACCCGGACGTGATCTTTGAAGAGTACACGATGGACATCACGACGACGCAGAACTTTGAGCAGCTCCTGGACCGCATCCAGCACGGCGGCGTGGACGGCAAGTCCAAAATCGACCTGGTGCTTAGCTGCGTGGACAACTACGCGGCGCGCACGACGCTCAACCAGGCGTGCAATGAGCTGAACCAGGAGTGGATGGAGTCGGGCGTGTCGGAGGACGCGGTCTCGGGTCACATCCAGTTCTTGCTCCCCGGTCGCACGGCGTGCTTCGAGTGCTTGCCGCCGCTCATCGTTGCGAGCGGCATCGACGAGTCGACGCTCAAGCGCGAGGGTGTGTGCGCGGCGTCTCTGCCGACAACCATGGGGCTCGTCGCCGCGCTGCTCGTGCAGAACGCGCTCAAGTACCTGCTCGGCTTTGGGCAGGTTTCGTACTACTTGGGGTACAGCGCCATGAAGGATTTCTTCCCCTCGGACGTCATGCGACCGAACCCAGAGTGCTCGAACTACCACTGCCGTCTCCAGCAGGCGGCGCCAGCGCACGCCGGTTGGAAGCCGATGGTGTGGGCTGCGCTGGGTCACGACGGTAAGGAGAACGTGCCAGTGGAGCACGATGAGAACGAGTGGGGCATTGAGCTCGGCGAGCCGTCTGACAGCGACAGTGGTGCGAGTGGTGAAGCAGCGGCTTCGTCGGGCTTTGACAACCACGCAGGATCGGAGACGAAGCTCGCGTCAGGACTCTCGTTCGCGTACCAGCAGAGCTCGTCAACGACTGCTTCTTCGTCCATTGAAGCTGAAGAAGCCTCGGTCGTCGACGCGGAAGTGAGCTTGGAGGATCTGATGGGACAGCTCAAGTCACTGTAGGTCTTGTTTTGTTCAGTTGCCTCACGCCGAGTGTCTTACGCTTGTGACTGCCACGGAACCAGTCAAGAGTGAGAGAAGAGCAAGGCCACAAGTGTGAGTGTTGGATGGCGTGGCGTGTGCATGCGCTTCGGCGTCTCGTATCAAGTTGCCTACAGCAGCACGTTGCTTTTATTCTCTACCGCTCTGCGAACAAGTTTGCTTTGCTGCAGTCGACTTGCTCGCTTCTTGTTTATCTCTCCTCGCATATCTTTTGCTACACGCCCGCGAATAGTACGGGTTTGGAGAGCCCAACCTGCGAAGACGAGTCTCGGAGCGACTGGAACGATTTCCTCGCCAAGTGGCCGCGACCGAGCGCTTGGATGCACGTCGCCGCCTCCAGCTCCTCTAGCAGCAGCTCCCTCCTTGCTGCTGCCTGGCGCCAGAATCGTTGGAGACTCGTTGCAGCGATGTGCTGCACCTCGCTCAGCTCTCCACCGATTATCGTTCTGTGCAAATTGCTCTGTCTGTGAAGGCAGGACCGCACCATTTGCTGGATCGATCGCGCGGCCACGCTTCGCACGCCTGCGTCCGTGGAGCTCTGCAAAAGTCGGCGGTGCGATCGGAAGGAGCCTTGGATCTTCGCAGCTGCGGCGTTCAGCCCAATCTTCGTGGCGTCAGAGAGAAGTCGGCTCTGTCGACCGCGCACGAGCGCCTGGATCTGTGTCGCACTCAGCTGCTCCAAGAACGCTTGCTCCATCGCCATCTACAATTGGGACGTATTCACGCAGTGGGTGTCCTGTGCTACCAACCAGCAAGACCACTCTGCATATTGTCATTGGTACTTACCGCATGGTCACGAGCGACCTCCATGTGCTTGCGCTCGACGTACTGTCGACTCAGCTGAGCTGCGCGGTGCTCCATCGCCAGCTCGCGCGCGAAGAACCCTGTCATCGCGGCTTGGATGACAACCGCAGCCGAGTCTCGTCTTCGAGTTGAGTCTGGAGCTTTGCTGTCGTCGCTGCTGATCGCACTCGGCTCGCTTCGCCGTCTCGATGGTACTGGCGACAAAGACTGCGAGTTGCCACTGTCGTCACTTGGGAGGGATTTCTGTCTGTAGAGCTGCTGAATCGCACTCGCTGCCATGTTCTCGATCTCCACGCGCGAGCACCTGGATGTGCTTTGCTGCCGCCGTTCGAATCAGGTGTTGCTCTGCGACGCTGATCTCCTGCTCTGTTGCATAGAAAATGGTGGTGGTCGTATCCACCACAACTTCGACGATTTCTTCACGTTTCACAGTCAGGCTAGCGACTGCTTCAGGTTTTGCCATGTCGCCACTATCATCCTCAGTGCCGATCATCGAGCCTTCCAGTTCGCCATTCGCTCCATCACGCTTGGGCAGCTTGTCGAGAGACTCGCTTGAACACGCTCGAGCCGCTCGCGGACTTTGCTCGTGGATTCTCGCCGCGTGGCTGCTGTTGTCGCATCTGGAACCCCATGTTCGCTCGAGTTTGCATGTCTACCTGCGCTCCTTGATGTTGTGGTCGCAGCCGGACGTGGCGGCATCTTTCGCTGCTGGGCGGGCTTGACCACCACCGGCACTGGCTGATTCCCAGCCAGGTCGTCCTTGATGCTCTCTCCCAGCTGCTTCATCCGCCGCAGGTACTCCATGTGGCTCACCCGCTGGTTTGGCAAGTCGCTCTCCTCCCCTCCATCACCACATGCTGACGATGAACCTTCAGCGGAGATGGTGGCATCCTCGCCTTCGTTCTCCGACTCAAGTCCGTTTTACTTCCTTCGAGCCTCGTCCAGCGCCTGGCGGTGGCGGTGCCCTCGACCTGAAAGCTGCTGCTGTTGAGTCTCCACAGACTCTCGAATTTCTGCATTCGAGTGCACTTGCTCGCTGTCCTGCTTCTCGTCGCGACAGAGCAAGAGATCCGCGAAATCGTCGCTTTGCTCGCAACCCCCATCGTCAAGATCTCCAAGATCGTCGTCATTTTCGCTCGGTTCATCATCGTCAATGACGCCGTAGTCTTCATCATCATCTTCGCCAAGATCAAAATTGTCGCACTGCTGGTTCAAACTTGGTCGCTGCGGTTGACTTGAACGCGTAGGTCGAGCGCTTTGCGGTCGCTTCGCACTCGCTCCTGCTGCTCGCGGATGTTGGTGCTGCTGCTGCGAATCACTGCGGTTTCTTGCCGCTGGGCTGGAAGTCTCCATCGAGAGCTCTTTCTCGAGCTTTCTCCGATGCGCTTCGATGCTCGGCTCCAAGTCAAACTCTCCAGCCGCAGCACCACCACCACCACCAGTTCGTTGCTTCGTGCTTGAAGATCTCGCTGCGGACGCCGACAGTGGTCTTTAGCGAGTACCTGAGCTCGCAGCGGACGACGGGCGTGAAGCTGTTGCTCTAGATTGGTCCCCACTCCCTCGTCGTGATCGACTCGCTGCTTTCGGTAGATGAGCACGACCTCGTTGAGCGCGCGCTGCACGACCGAGTTGTCGACGCCGAACATGCGTCGCTTGAGCCACAGACTCTGCTCGAGGCACCCGAGCGCCTCGAGGTTCATGTGTTTGTGCTTGAGGCACGCGACGGTGGAGCTCAGCATCTCGAGCAGGCTCTGGTCGCTGTCTAACTGGCTGGAGGTCTTACTGTGTGGCATTCGAGAGGGCTTTCCTGGCGAAGCGGACGCAGAGAAATCGCCAAAACAATGCTGCTCTTGAGTCTTCTTGGACCGGCCAGGGGAGTTCGCGCTTGGACCTCGCGACGTGTGTGAAGTGTAGGACGGCATCTGGAAAGAATTGGTGTGGGCGGCTGCTCCTACAGTAGTCGAGTGATACTGATGCGTCATTCTCCACACGCTCGTTGGTTGTCTTGACTTGGTGTTTCTCTCTCGCTCAGCTTGTGCCTTCTCTATCACTTCGCCACCTCCATTCTAACAATCGCGACCTGGTCCTGAGAGCGTCCTGGACGACCAGCCTAACACAGCAACAGTGAGCGAGTAAGAAAGTCTCTCGGCGTTCCCTTCCGCTTGCTCCAAGCGACAGCTATTTTCAACATGCAAATGAGGAGCTGGGATTGTGAAACGAATCCCCTACACAAACGTGGGTCGAACGAGAGAGGGAATCAACGATCTTCAGCAGTGTCCATGCAAGGGAAGGATCGACGTGTCGTCTCGCGGGCTGGCGATGAACATCTCGATCGGCGACGCTCAACTGAGCAGCTTTCTGGGTCTGTTCAGTGTGAGTGAGCGAGTCTGTCAGTCAGTCCTCCCAAAACCTGGGCAGTCCGCAAATGCTCGCGCATAGTGTAGAACTCTCTCGCTCTTCACTGTAAACCAAATCAACCCAAAAAGCAGCAACATGGCGTCCATCCAACCTGACTCCGTGTTTCCTCTTTGCGGTAATCGTAATCCTCGCTCACGTCAACTCAACACATCCACCGCCTTACTGATTCGCATTCTTCCCATTGGACCGGTGCACCTCGAGCTCCTGCTCCAGCGACGCAATGTACTCTTGCATCTGGTAGAATTGGTCGGCTTGGTCCGCCAGCACCTTGAGCAGCTCGTTCTTCTCTCCCTCGAGACGCTCCGCCATGTGCTTGTACATCTCCACCAACTTGTACGAGTCGTCTAGTGTGGTCTTCTTCAGCTTGAGCGTGATCTCTTCCGCCACGAGATCCTTTTCGTCGTCAGCAGCGACCGGGTCCGTCTCCTCCTCCTTCGTAGACTTGCTGCTGCTGCTACTACTGTTCTCTTTGGTTGGGGTTGCTGCTACTGGTGTTGTCGGTATTGCTGCCGGCTCGAAAGTCGGTTCCCTGTTTGGAATTGGGTTTCCTGGTGAAAAGCCGAGTCCGTTCTGGCGCACCTCTGCCTTCTTCGGAGTGATTGGTGATGGCTGAGGCGGCTTGAAAGGCGACTCTGCTGCTGCTACCGCCTCGGCAGACTGACCGTTGGAAAAGAGGCTGTGTGCGCTTGAAGATGTCTCCGAAAAGAAATCGTTCACTTGCGTTGGGCTCAGCGTGACAGGAACAGCAGGAGCATCCTGGGTTTGCACTTGGTATTCTCCTCCAAATGCTGATGACTGCGGGTGGTGGGCAAACGGATCAACCTGTTCACTCTGGAAGTGGCTCGAGTACCCAAACGCTGACTGTTGCGAAGCGAACGGGTCAGCGTGGTGGTACTCTGACGAGGTTGAGTTCCCGAACGGACTTGCTTCCTGGTTGTTGGATTCGTAGTACTGCTGCTGCTGTTCAAAACCGCTGTTTGAGCTTGCGAACGAGTGGGCAGAGCTTGCAAATGGGTCCACACTTTCGCTAAATGCAGAGACGCTCTGCTGGGAGAACCCGTTGTTCAGCTGGGAGGTGCTTGTGGCGGATCCCGGCGGGTTCGCAAATGGATCACTGGCACTCTCTCCTGAACTTGCAAACGGGTTTACAGCTTCTTCCCCAGCGGAGGTTGCTGCTGGTGCTGGGGTTGATACCGCATAATGATATTCTTGGGTCTGCTGCTGCTGCTGGCTAAAGCCATCAAAGGAGCTTGGAGTCGATGAATTAGCCGCATCAGCCGGAGCCGCACTCGCAAACAGATCCGCGCTTCCTGTCGAGCCCCATCCGTCGTTACTGCCGCTCTGCTGCTGTTGCTGCTGCTGTTGCTGCTGCTGCTGCTGGTGGTGGTGACCAAAACCGTCAAACGAAGGCGTGGTTGATGGAGGCGGGTTCGCGAACAGATCCGACGCGGTTCCTGACGTGGATCGCGACAGTGATCCTGACTCTTGCTGGTGCTGGCTGTACTGCAGATCGAATCCATCGTGGGAGTCTGTTGGGGTAGTTGTTGCAAACGGCAGCGACGCGCTTGTCGTTGAGGCGAACGGGTCCGCCGCGGTCTCTTGAAAATGGCTGAACCCTCCACCATGCGAGCTCGTCGTCGAACGCGGAGGCTGCGCAAAGAGATCAGCGGATGCGGATCGCGACAACGCGGGACTACTTTCGTGCGAGCTCTGGAAGAACGAGTCTGCGGCGGCGGGGTACTGCTGGTCATACGCCGCTTGGTAGTGCTGTTGCTGCTGCTGTTGGTCACTGTGTCCCCCATACCCAAAGTACGACTGCTGCTGATGTTGTTGCGAATGGTGGTGGGTGTCTTCGAAGAGCGCTGCTGCGTTTGACTTTGAATTCGACTGCGGCGACGACAGCGGGATCTCCTCGAGGTAGTGACCCTGGCTGTTAGTCGCTAGGTACCCTCGCTGCTGCTGGTACTGCTGCTGATTGTGGTACCCGTAGCTGCCTCCGTCCGACACTGGCTGCTGCTGACCATAATACTGCTGCTGCTGCTGGTACGGGTAGCTCGGCGCTTGCGCCTGACCGCCAAAGTGGCTCGACGCCCAGTTGGACCCGTTGCTCATGCCGCCGGTCGACGCGGTCGTGCGCTGCGCATTGTTCCCACTCTGTCGCTGCGAGGACGATGACGTGTCGCCCACGAACTTCTGCAGGATGCGGTTCATCTTCAGGCGTGCGTTCAGGCGACGCTCCCCAGATCGCAAGGAGACGCGCAGGGGGGAGAAGGGGCTGCGGCGGGTGGCTCTGCTGTGCTGCTCAGTCGCCTGTGTTCAGATGGCGCCGTCCACAGACGCAACAGAGAGGGGAGAGGGAGGCGGAGGTCACTGCAGAGCTTATGGCTTCCTTCCAATTGCACACAGAAAAATGCCACGCAAACTGTAGAGAAATTTGTCGAGAGGCTTGTGACATAGTGCCAATAGTAACTGTGTGGATCATAAAACAAAACTTGAGGTGCGAAAAGTGCACTATAAGAAACCCTTCACGGTACTGAACGCAAGTCGCAGCATCTCAAACGTCAAAGCCTGCAGCTCGTATCTGGACTTGCCAAAGTCGTTCCGCACACAGAAATTACACAGTTGCTTTTGTTCTCTCTCTCTCTCTCTCTCTCTCACTCTCTCTCGCTTGTCCTTTTCCTCGCTCGCTTTTATCAGTAGAGCTGCCTAAATAATCTGCGGACAAAACTTTCAGTCTGCTGGACGCGCTGAGGTCGCGTCGCAATGGAATTGTCGGAGGATGGATGCAGCGAGAGGGGGCTCTTCCAGTATCTCCAACTAGACCGCAGCAGGGAGCACCATCATGAAGTCGCAAAAGTCCACAAACAGGTAGTACGTCCAGAAGTAGAAGAACGTGGCCAGGAAAATCGAAATCGGCAGCGCGGGGAGCGCTTTGTGGAGCACAGCAAGCAGGAACAGCGTGCCTCCGAGACCCTACGGAAGAAAAGAAACGAAAGAAAATCGATCAGCTCATCTCTGGCAATGGACAAAGAAGCACGACAAGTTTGATTGCCTGTCACACATACCATCACGATGCACACGAAGGTCGCAGCAAACGTCGAGAAGTCGTAGATCGCAGCGCGACCAACGAGCACACTGTAGAAAATGAAATCGCCCAAACCGAGCTTGATGGTTTTGTCTGCAAAGAACAAACCAGAAACAGCCAAACGTTAGAGCGCATGAACTCCCACCCACACCATGCTCGGGTTTCTTCCAAATACCGTCCGCCTCACCTTCTTCGTCGTCTTCGGCAGCACGACGCGCCTTGGCATCCTGGCGAGCCTGGACCGCGCACGGCATCTCGATCGAGCACGAGCACACGCGGTACTTGTGGAAGATCAAGAGCCAGAGGCGGTCTTGCGTTGGGAAAAACTTCTCGGCGACCTGCGGCGCTTTCCAAACATCCTCCGGGCTGAACGTTCGGTAGAACTGGCTCAGCAGCTCGATCAGCGCTTCCAACGTCTCGCACTCGTAGGTCGTGAAGTCCGACTCGAGCACGTTGCGAGGGCGGTTGAAGTTGTCAGGGATGGAGGCGGCTGGCGCTGGAGGCAGAGGACGCAGTGGTCGGGGTTGGTTCTTGGTGCCACTGCCGTTTCCGCTGCTGCTGTTAGGGTTCCCAGACGGACGCGACGAATCGGACGCGGTCGAAGACGAGCTTCGTTGCGGCTCCTTTCTCGCAGCAGGACGATGGCTGCTGTTACTGGCGGCAGCAGTCGCGGCAACATTTGCGGTCGCGTTCGCGTTCTGACGTGGCTGATTCGTGACGCCATCGCGCACATCCGCTTCGTAGAGCAGACCTGGGAGCGGCGCTTGCTTCTCTTGGATCAGCCCGATCAGACACTTGAGTGGACCGCACGGCGTCAGCACAGCGCAGAGATCGTACAGCGCAAACATAAAGCAGAAGATGATGGTCGTCCACTACAATCCCAAGTTGGGGTTTCGCATCACATTTTACACACACACAACACATCAGCACCGCATTGCAACGTACTCAAGAATGCTTGGATGCTGCCTTACCTCTGGCCACATGGAGAACTCCCACGCGAGGATGACACTGACGAGCACCAGGTAGCCGTTCTGGACAAACTTGGGCGTGCCTTTCTGGTAGAAGATGGAGATGACGCCGACAAAGCCAAAGTTGATCATGACGAAGAGGAACGTGGGCCAGTCCATCGCCCACCCAAACTGGTCGTTCACGATCGAGTCCACGAGCTGCCCGCCCACGAAACTCAGGATCGCCGTCGACGCAAACATGATGTACCCGCCAAGGAACTGATTTTTTACACACAAAGGACAAACACACACCACCACCACCATTAGCGCCTGAGGGGATGTGCTGGGAGAAGCCTAAAGCAACAAGACCGCACCTTCATGCAGTTGTACTTGTAGAGCAGCGCCATGCCGAACGTCAGCACCGCGATCGCGCCGATGATCACGAGCGCATTCACCAGCGACATGCCCAACTCCTGAGCTCCGCCGCCGTTCGACTCGGACGAGCCGTAGACCAAGTATGTCCTATTCAAAACACACACACATATCATTGATATCCCACCCTCATACTACGCGATTACAAGTAAAGACGTACTGCATGGACGCCTCGATGCTCGAGTTTCGGTAGTTGACGACGACGACGCTGGCGACGATCATGGTCACGCACACGGGGAAGACGATCGCCCAGAACGAGTTGATGCCGTGCATGAGGTCGCTCGTGGTCTCCTCATTGTCCTGCTGCTGCTGCTGCTGTTGCTGCTGCTGCGCGTGGCGGCTGCTGTGACTGTGGCTGCTGTGGTGGGACCCTGCGGGCGAGTCCGCGCTGCCGCCGCTGGGTGTCGTGAGCTTGTCGTAACCGGCCGACTCCGTGCCCAGTAGTGGCGCGCCGCCGCTCATGGGGATCGCGACGTGGCCGTCGCTGTCGCCGCCATTTCGCGAGCGCATGTCGTGCGGCATGCTGTGTCGATAAACAAGGGGCAGGCTTGCTTGCTTGTGCTGCTTGTTCAGTCGCCTCTAACTCGCGTGCGGCAAGCTGTTGTTTGTGGTTGTTTTTGTATCGGAATAACGCTCTTGCTGCTTTTGGGTGACAAGAATGAAAAAGAAGCAGCGTTTTGGAAAGGAAGACAGTTCCGACCTGAGCTCTACATTCTGTCCAGTTGTGCTGCGCTTTTTGAAGGAAAGTGAAGAACCCCATTTGACTTGGTTTGTGTAAGAGGAGAGTTCCTCTTTATAACTTATAAAGGCTTTTCATCTGACTTGACTTCAGTGAGCAAAGTGGGAAGTGGGGAACCGAGTGGAGATAAAAAGGGAGCAATGCAGAAAATCCATCAGTTTGAGTTAAACGAGGTTAGGGCGGATCGTTCAGAGCACAAATTTGTTCACTCAACATGGTATACTATTACGTTATTGTCACCAAGTCTAGGTGCACAGTCTCGCTTGTGTTCATGCTGAAGACGACGACGTTCGACAAGATGGTTGTCAACTACCTCGCGATCCTTGCGCCGCATCTCTACGACAGGTCATGCGTTCTGGACACGCGTCCCCGCGTCATCCGAGAGCGTGATACGCGACTGGGACGACGCTCCAGCAGACGAACGCACTTTCGGGCACCCAGGCGGACTGGATGCCTCTCTGCAGCAGCACGAGACACAAGCTACACGGGTTCAAGGTCGAGGTGTCAGTGCTGCCGCGAGAAGCGAAAGAGTCGCGTGGAGGCGACAGTGGCGAGCACGGGGCTGGGTGGGATTTACGAGAAGTGATGTGTAATAGGAGCTTGTTGTGCGGATTTGCTCCTACAGCTGATGTGTGTGCATTGTTCTGTTTTCGGTCTTTGCTTTTGTGTGTTCATCGACAGCCACAGCGAACAAACAATACCTGGCAGCGCGTAGAATTGCTCTTTCGTCATGTCTTCACGCTGCACAAGGGCTCGATACTTTCTTCGGATGCGCTGGATCTCCTCCACAGGCACTGTTGAGACAGCCAGCCACACATGCACACATTTTCCGTCAACACCTGCTTGGTAGTTCCGCCACTCAGAAAAACACCGCAGCCACACGCACGCGACGTGAGCATGCGGATCTCCTCGATCTGCTCCTCGCTCAGGTCGCAGCTGCTCTCGTCCTTCGACGCCACGAGTCCCATTTGCTTTTGTGAAGAGAACTCTTTCGCGTCTCTCTGATCGCTTTCCGCCTTGTGGATCAAGTAATAATAAAGAGCCAAGTCGAGATCACCAAACCAAATCTGATGCAGTCTACCACCAGAGTTGGTTGTCATCAATGCGCTCCCAAAATTCACACCAGCAAATGAGTGTGACTTGTGTATTGTGCTTTGGTTCGAATGTGTTGTGCTGCGTACAATGGGGCTTTTGTTTTCTTTCTTTCGTGATCATCTCCAGCATCTGTTCGCTTCGATGTTTAAGGTAATCCTCTCTCTCTCTCTCTCTCTCTCTGCTGTCAACGCTCTCTTGAGCTCACTTACTTTCGCAGACTCTCCACCTTGCGGAGGCCGTTCAGCGCCGCGACGCGGTACGCCTCTGCGAGCGTCGGGTAGTTGAAGACCGCATTCCGGAAGTACTCGATCGTGCCGCCCGTCGACATGACGACCTGGCCAATGTGAATGATCTCAGTCGCGCCTTCGCCGATCGCGTGCACGCCCAGTACCTGGAGCGTCTTGGGACAAAAGATGATCTTGAGGAAACCGGGCACGCCGCCGAGCATCTGACCCTTAGCGAGCTCTTCGTAGCGCGCGACGCCGACTTCGTACGGGATGCTCTGGCTCGTGAGCTGCTGCTCGTTCTTGCCGACCATCGAGATCTCCGGCACCGTGTAGATGCCGAACGGGAACACTTCGCCCGAGCGCATGCGCGTGCGCATGTACTGCGGGTCCGTGGACTCGGTCTCCGAGTCGCCCTTCTTGTTCGTTGGCTTGGACGTGCGCATGTGCACCGACGCGAGACGACCCTGCTCCATCGAGGTCGACGCCAGCGCTGGGAAACCAATGCAGTCCCCTGCAGCATAACTGTTTGCATTCATGCGAAGATCATCAGCCACTCTGCACAACTTGCCCAATAGGCACAAAGCCACGAGAACTTACATATGAGGCACATTGGTCTGGAAATCGTCGTCGACCTGGATGAGACCACGCTTGTCTGCTTCCAAGCCCACTGCTGCGAGGTTCAAGCCCTCCGTGTTGCCCTGACGCCCCAGAGTGTACAGCAGACCGTCTCCGACAAGCGTCTTGCCGCTGTTCAAGTGCACGATCACTTCGCCGTTGTCCGCCTTTTCGACGCTCTTGATCGTCTCTTCGACAAAGAAGCGCGCGCCAGTCTGGCGCATCGAGTAGCAGAGCGCCTCCGAGACTTCGCGGTCCGCCATGTCCAGAATCTCCTTGCGGCCGTCGATGATCGTCACCTCCATGCCCGGGATGATGCTCATCATCGACGCGTACTCCATGCCGATGACGCCCGCACCGACCACGATCAGGCGCTTCGGCACGCTCCTCACGCCCCCCCAGAGCAGCTGGTCGCTGTCAAAAATGGTCTCACCGTCGAACGGGATGTCCAGGCGTCTCGCTGGACGCGTGCCGACAGCGATGAGGAACTTGTCGGCCGTCAAAACTCTATTATGATACATAGGATACAAATCGGAACAGTGAGCAGCCTTATACATCGTGAGCACCACGCAGTATACCAAGGCGTATCCTTAACCTTTTGCAGATGTCGGCGCTCGAGTGGCGCTTGGCGTCCGTGGCGGTCGTGTAGCTGTCGTTCGAGAGCACGGCGACCATGTTCTTGCCCGCGTCCGGCAGGAAGCGCGCCGTGCCGTTGATCAGCTCGATGTTGTTGCGAAGCAGCTGGTGACGCGTGATGTCGGTCTCGGCGTGCTCCACTTTCTTCACGCGCTGCAGGATGTCTTCAATGCCAAAGCGCTTCGCCGGGTTCGCCTGCCCGTCGTAGAAGCTGCGGTGGCGGTACGCGGTCAAGTGCAGCGTGGCTTCGCGGAACGTCTACGCATACGATATAATACAGCACGCCAAATGCAGCGCGATAGTTAACACAGCCATACTAAACTTCCAAGCCATACGTCCCATGCATGTCAATGTAAGACACAAACGTTACCTTGGATGGCACCGTGCCCGTGTGGATGCAGACACCGCCCAGCATGTCGCGCTTGTCGATAACCGCGACGCTCTTGCCGTGCTTGGCGTGGTCGATCGCGCACTTCTGGCCCGCTGGTCCACTCCCGATCACGATCAGATCAAAGTGCTCGCTCGCTTTGAGCTCGCGGAGCATGTCGCTCAGCGGTCTGCCGGCGGTGCTGGCGGTGCTGAGCGCGCGCGTGGCGGCGAGCGAGCGGCGCACCGCGTGCTGGCGCATCGTGAGGAGCGTCGAGACCATGTTGTGTGTGTGTGCGTGCTGCAGTGCGTCTGCTTCTCTCTTGCTGCTCTCGGTGGTGATCGCCTCGCAGTCTCAAGCGCCAAAACGTCGGATTCGTCTGCTTTTGTATGAGCGGCTGAGCTTGACTGAAGCTTCTGCTTGGTGGCTTCCTGTTCCAAGTTAACGAGTTGTCGCAACACTGACAGAACCAGCACAAGTTGTTTTGTCAAAAAAAAGCAATAGAGAGAGAGAGAGACCGGTTCAGACGAGGTGGCTGCGGTTCATTCTTGCCATTCAGTCGAACCGTGAGAGAGTGACTACTGTGATCTACGTATTGTTTCGAGCGGTTTTGTTAAAAAGAGGCTCAACTTGTGCGGCTTACGGTACGTGAGTGGTTTGTGTTCTTGCAGAGGGATGCAGGGCAGAATAGAAGATTACGAAATGTGGTTCGTGCAGTGAGCACTCAAGCAGTCTAAGCTGAAAACTCCAATCACACATGAGGCAGAAGCTCTCTAAGAGCGCTGCGCATGCTGCTGTTGGCCAAGGTTCTCCGCTGTTCGGGAGCTCTTGGCCGCATGCAGCGCGTCAGCTTTCGTTCACTTTTCACCCACTATCGCGTTCCTGCTTTCTTTCCGACTGATGTTTGCTGCTTTGTCGTTGATGACACACCTTCAGTTTTGCTCTTTTCTCCCCCTTTGTGACCCGGGTGGGTCGAGCAGTCCAAACCCGGGTCGGACATTCATCCACTTGTTTGGCCCAAACCCGCCGACATCATCTACTTCTGTGTGCGTTCCTCTATTTGTGTGTCGAATGTCGGACGATTGACGGGTCTTCAGAAGAGAACAACCGCCCACCCGTCCGCACTTCGAGTTAGCCTGCAACCTTGAGATGCTGACGCAGAGAGAGGAGGAGAAAGCAGAAGCAAGCAGGCAGGCAGGTCAGCTTCCGACCGAACGACGACACGCACGATCGACACAGTCAGAGAGAAAGAGAGCGAGCGAGCGAGCAAGCGACTTAATTCTCTCGAGGAACGTGGCCATCCCCCTCCCACCCGCGTGCGCTCCGTAGTCCGTATCCGCAATTCGGACCCCACGGCCAGCCCGCCAGCCAGCCCGCCCGCGCGCCTCTCTGAGCAGACAGACACACTCAAGACAGCCAGCAGCAGCACCGATCGCGAGGACACAAGGCGACACCGCGGCAGACTGAGAAGACTGCCAGTGAGAAGCTGTCGAACGCACGTAGCGCAAGGGGCGAACAGAGAAGAAGAAGAAGAAGAAGAACTCACGAGAGAAGCAACGCGCGGTATTGCTTTTCTTCTGTAGCTCTTGGCGGATCCACTGCATTCGAGAAGCTCAAGCGACAAACAAGCGAGCGCTTGTGTGCGTGCGGCTGAGCGAGCACGAGAAGAGGGACGGAGGACAAGAAACACGACGGGCTCTGAAGAAATCGAAATCGCGCCACAATGACTGACTCATCGGCAAAGTTGGGGTGCGTCTTCATTGTAGCTGCTCGCGCGCGCGCGGCAGGGTCTGTGTGACGTTCTAACGCTCGAATGTGCGTATTTGTCTGTGTCTTCTGCTACAGCAAAATCTTCATTGGCGGGCTTTCGTACGAGACCACAGACGGTATGACCGACAAATGCTTCTTGACCCCTCCATTGTGTGCCGTCCTGCTGCAGAGCTAGAAGGGAACACTAATCATTTTGATCTTTCTTCTCCTCGATTACAGAGAAGCTGCGGTCGTATTTCGCTGCGTATGGCTCGGTTACAGACGCGGTTGTGATGAAAGACCCGATCTCGAGGCGGTCCCGCGGGTTCGGCTTTATCACGTATGCGGACCCTGCGTGTGTCGACAGAGCATTGGCGCAGCCAAATCACATTCTAGACAGCCGCAGAGTACGTGCTAGTCTCATAGTGTAAGGGTGTATCCTGATCGAGGTTCACTTACGTTGTCTGTGCTGGTTCTATGTGCGCAGGTTGAAGCAAAGCGAGCGGTGCCTCGCGCGGAGAGTGCGCGTGATCTGAGCAGCAGCAGCAACAGCAACTCACTGAGCAGAGCCATGAGCAGCAGCGTAATACCCAGCAACCTCGGTATGAACAACAGCATTGGAGCGACGAAGAAGATATTCGTCGGCGGACTCCACTACGAGACAAAGGATGGTACGTCCTGTCGTATTCTGTATTCTGCATTCTGCATTCGAGAATGCGCCTCTTTGACAAAGTCTGACTGTTGAATGTGTGTGATTGCGGATTTGGTTGCTTATAGCGGACTTCAAAAAGTACTTTGCGCAGTACGGGAAAGTGGTGTCGGCAGAGGTCATGTTCAATCGCGAGACCAACAAATCCAGGGGCTTTGGGTTCGTCATTTTCGAGAGCGAGAACAGCGTGGACCTGGTTTTGCAGGAACTGAACCACGTGATCGACGGCAAATCGGTACGCAGCCCTATCTACAGAGAATCCGTTTGTTTGCATGGATCGATCATCTACAGATGTTCACGCGTGTCGATTATGCACACGATGCTTTGTTTTGCAGGTTGAGGTGAAACGGGCAGTACCGCGAACTGATGTGCCCCCCGCGCGATCCGTGTCCTCGCGCGCTGGGTCATTCAGCGGCACGACCGGACCAGGATCTGTCGGCAGTCTCGAAGACGTCAGCGTGAGCTCCACCGCGACGACGGCGCAATCCGTACCAGGAACGCCGTCGAGGTCAAACGGAGTTGCGTCTTCTTCGTCATCGTCGGCAGGAGCAGCTGCCACTTTGCTGGTCAACGGAACGCTCGTCGGATACGCGGCAGCTGTCCGATACGGCGGACGTGGAATCCCGAAGCCATCGCCCTCGACGTCCGTGTCAGCGCCAACTCTGTCCCAAAGCGACGTAGCCTCCTCCTCCAATAGTGTTAGTGGAGAGAGCTACCCTACAGACGGCGTTGCAGACGCGCTTTCGAGTCTTGCGCTCGGCGACCACAGCACGACTTCGTCAGTCTCGGCGAGCTCGTCATTTGAGTCGCCAAGCAAGCTCTTGGAGGCGTCGATGAACGGACGTTTTTCACCGCTTGGGTCGTCCGCGATGAGCCCGCTCGCGGATCCAGTGATCGAGCAGTGGAACCTGTCGCCAGCAGCTCCACCACAGCCATCCGCAAATTCGGATGTCCCGTTCCTCAGTCAATCGGACTCGAGCTACCTCTCTGGTGCGATGGGAGCTGACAACGACGAATCGCAGCTTTCGTGGCAGGCGGCTCCATGGGATCAGACATGGCCGAGCCTGCAGCAGCAGAACCAAGATGCGCAGTCGTCGCAGCGCTCGCCATCGTCCCCGTCGTTCTTCCCCATGTTTTCAACGCAAGGGATGAGTTCGTCGGGTGCGTCGAGCTCCATGGGTCAAAGCGCGTGGAACCCGCCAGAGTACGCGTCTCGCAATGGCAACGGCATGCACAACGGCTTTGGAGGCGGCGGCGGTATGATGGGAATGAGCGGCAACAGTGGTTTTGGAAGCAGCAACGTGGGTGGTCGATTTGGACGAGGCGGCTTGGGCATGCGCGGCGGCTCTTCCTACAGCGCGCTCGGTGGCTTTCTGCAACCAGAGTACTTGCCACAACAGGAACCAGAACTGCCGCTGGACACTTCGTTCGAGAGTATCATTGGCGACGAGGGTCTGGACCCAGACGACGACCTTGAGAAGAAGCAGCACCTAGACTTCGCATTACCACCAACTCCTGCAGATTACCAGCGCCACTACAGATAGATAGAAGCAGCCCCGGAGTTTGAAACACGTCTCCCATGACCAAGGTCAGCTCGCACGCAAAGGATGTCGCCTGAGCATTGGGATGCAAGAGGTTCCTGACCCAAGTTCGAGGCATCCACCCTCAGCGAGCGAACGCGGCCAACACAAGTGTCAAGAGCATTTGTCTGGCTGGCTGGCTGATTCGCAGAGCGTCTAGCAGGTCTGGTGAGGTTGATCAACCTGGGGATCGAAGAAACCTTGGGCTTGAGGAGCAGGATGATTTAGGAGGTAGGTTGGTAGTAATAGTCGAGTAGTTGATAGTGCCTAGTTAGTTACAGAGAAGACAGCTGAAGAAGCAAGCGAACGAGCAAGTGAGAGAAGACGAGGACGAGAGACGCGGGAGAAGAAGAACCACGAGAGAGAGAGAGCAGGAGAACAAGCGCAAGCACGAGAACGAAACGAGATGATGAAAAGAGCGCGGTGTTCAGTCAAGTAGACGAAGAAGAAGAAGAAGAAGCGAGAAGAGAGTATGGTGATCAAATAGGATTCAACAAAGGAAAGCGACAGCAAATAAGAAAGACAACGCTATAGATGTTCATGCAAACCACAAAAGTGTTTGTTGATGGACGCCACATTGAAGATTGTCGACTGACAGTTTCTGCCAATCATGTGTGCGCACAGCCATTCTTATAGCGTATTATTGGTCGGAAACCTGTTTTGCGGCAAATATGATCGCACGCAGAGAGAAAAAAGAGAGATTTTGGCTGCAGAATCGAGCCAAATCAAAGAGAGAAGAAGGAAGCATTTCCACACACAAGCCTCTTCTGCGTCTCTCTCTCTCTCTCTCTGTGTGCGTGTGTGTGCACCGCGTGTATCGGAGCTAAATTAGAAGCGCAATGGACGGCGGGTGGACGAGCGACGACAGAGCCGAGAACCACTGGCGGCGCACGTTCTGCCAGATCCCGTTCACCGAGATCTACGAGCACGCGGACAAGGGCAAGCGCAGTCTGCACGGACTCGTGGCGTTCTTCCGGCGCAAGGCTCACGCGGAGCGCAGCGCGAGCGAAGAGCTACGCGAGCTTCTCCATGAGCAGGTGCAGGCAGAGGCGGTCAGTCTGGAGGATCTCGAGGAAAGCGGCACGAGCATCCGCAAGGCGCTCATGGAGGTGAAGAGCTTCGTGGACGCCACGTGCAACCACCAGCTGCTGCTCGCGAAAGTGCTGGAGGAGCAGGTCGCCGAGCCGCTCGAGTCGCTCCAGGAAGCCTCGGAGATGTACATCCGCATCCTGCGCGACGAGATCAAGAACGTCAACGACGAGTACGCCGCGGCGTCCAGCACACACAAGCAGGTACGCGCATTAAAGCCCGCAGTTGACGCAATGCCTCTTTAGCTCACTCGCCACTTTGTACACACTGCATGCAATTCAGGCAGCCGCACGGCTTCAGAAAGCGATGGAGGACCTGTCGGAAGCGAAAGAGCGACAGCGCATCGCGCTCCATGGCATCGGCGTCCCCGAGTTCGAGCTGCAGCGACTGGCAGCCCGCGTTTCGAAGTGCGAGGACGAGAAGTTGCAGGCAGAGATGGTCAAGGCGCAGGCGAAGAACGCGCTCTACAACCGCATCATCGCGCGCGACGAGATGGCGATGGCGGTCAGCGTCGCGTACCAGAAGGCGGAGGAAGAGCGGCTGGACCAGCTCAAGTCCAGTCTGCAGCGCTTCCTGCACGTCGAGAGGGACCGGCTCAAAGTCGCAGAGAAGATGCTGGCGTCGCTGGAGCAGCACGTTGGACAGGTCGACCGGTCCGAGGACATCCAGCTGCTGATCCACGTGAGTATTGGCATGAGTTGTGATGCTTGGGTATCAAAACGTCTGGTTCTCACGATCGACGACACTGACGCTTTGTGTTTGTTGTTGACGAAATGATACTAGAATCGCCGGAACCCAGACAACATGCACTTCCAGGGGAAAGCGCTGGCGCTGCTGGATTGGCATTGGGGGAAAATGCAGACCGAGCAGGCGCAGACGCGAAGACGCGGACACTCGATTGAGAACGGTGTGTACGATGCCAGCAACCCAGAGAGTGAGCATTACACGATGACGACTGGTCGTGGAGGCGGAGAAGCCAGCAGTTTTGTGCGCAGCAGCTCCATGCCGACGATATCGGCTGAGCCAGTGATGATCCCGCCATCGCCGCGCACGGCAACTGGGGTTGATGGTGATTCTGTCAAGCCCCCGCCAAGCCCTCATGGCGAACTGGCGCAAACGCCGATGGGTCTCGCATTGCGGCGATACTTTGCAAATGATCTGTCTGTGGCACCTGTAGTGCAAAACCTGAGAGATGTCAGTGTTGTGGACTCGACGACGCAGGAGCAACACGCCACCTCAGATTCTACAGCGGCGGCACCAGTGCAAGCAGACCCCGGCAGCACAGTCGATGGCGAGTCTACAAGCGATGGCGCTACACTGGGCTCTCGTCCAAACTCTTTCCAGGCAGGATCAAGTGAAGACGAGAGAGCCCACGCATCCGACCAAACCACAGCGCCACAAAAGCTGATAAAGAACAACTCGACAAGTTTGAACAGCGGCGTTGTGAAGAGCTCGTGTGTGAACCAAGCCGGACGCGCGATGTTTGTGAAATGCCTGAACCGCCAGCGCAGTCTGGAGACGAAGATCAAGGACCAGAACAGCTTTGATGAGCTCGTGGACTGCTTCAACGCGTTTCTGAGCGAGTGCATTCGAGAAGACGACGTCAAAGCCGCGAAGACTGCGATGATCCTCGCGGAGACTTTTTATCTCCCAAAGCCAGCGAAGCAACGGACGACGTCATTGTCATCGGAGCGGAGCACGACTGATGATGAGGGACACTCGGATGCTTTTGAACACAACCATCTCCATCACCACGGTGGCGTCAATCGAGGAGCTGCGCGGACGTACCTTCAGGAAGAAGTCAAGAAGCACGCGGTCTGGAAGAACCCCGCGGTGAGTACCTTTTGGGAACAACCAATTTCAAGAGCCTCTATGACAAACTTGACCCAGTCTAATCGATCTCATCTCTGTGTTCATTTGCGGATGTGGGATGCCAATTCGATAGTTCTGGGAGAAAGCGCTGCTGCTGGCGATCGGGGAGGAGCTTCAGAAGACGCCGCAGCAAGTTCCATGGGAAGATCTCCCCAGTGGAGTCCCCAAGCACGATGGTAATGTGGTTCTGACGACCTTCAGTGCTGACCCTCCGAGTGCTTTCTCTAACCTGTGCATTCCTCTGTGTGCTTATCTGTCACAACAGGACTCCCGTCGCGCGAAGAAGCCGTGGGGCGTGTACACAACATTGTGTTTGGCCAGCTGGGCTCTTTCACGCTGAGCATGCTCGAGTTTGAGGTGCCGCTGCCGCAGATCGAGTCGTTCGTGGAGACAATGTGCGACGCCCACGAGCTGACTGAGGACCAGCGCTTCCTGCTGCGCAAGAACCTGCACGAGATCTTCGCGACGCTGCGATGAAGAGAGACGTCCAGTTGTGCAGAGCTTGTAAAATGCCACCCAAGTGGTGTCCACAGGGTTAAGGAATCAACAAAGGTGTGCGCTTCGTTGTCATGTTAATTGATTTATTATTGAGGTCAGCTTCTGTGCGCTTGATGGAGTACCCAGAACACACACACACAAACGACTTAGTTCAGTCGCTCGATGACCATGGCGCCGGCGCCACCGCCGCCGTTGCAGATCGACGCGCAGCCGATGGTCGCGTCGCGTTCGCGCAGAATGTGGATCAGCGTGCCGACAATACGCGCGCCAGACATGCCGATTGGGTGACCGATCGCCACAGCGCCGCCGTTCACGTTGATGCGGTCGTGCGCAATGTTCATCAGGCGCATGTTCGCGAGCGCGACCACAGAGAACGCTTCGTTGATCTCGTGGTAGTCGACGTCGCTGAGCTGCAGACCGGCGTGGTTCAGCGCGAGTGGCACCGCCTTCGACGGCGCGATCGTGAACTCGAGCGGGTCCTGCGCAGCGTCGGCAAAGCCGCGAATGCGAGCGAGCGGGGTCAAGCCGAGCTCGAGCGCCTTCTCCCCCGACATGATGACCATCGAGGCAGCACCGTCGTTCAATGGCGACGCGTTCGCGGCCGTCACACTGCCGTCCTTCTTGAACGCAGGACGCAGCGACGGGATCTTCTCTGACTTGGTGTTGAACGGCTCTTCGTCCTTGGTGAACACGAGGTCGTCGCCGCGGCGCTGCTTGATAGTCACAGGCGTGATCTCGTCCTTGAAGAAGCCGCGCTCGTTCGCCTGCACCGCGCGGTTGTAGCTCTCAATCGCGTACGCGTCCTGGTCTTCGCGGGAAAAGCCAAAGTCATCGGCGCACTTCTCGCCGCAGAGACCCATGTGCTGGTTGTTGTACGGGTCCCAGAGACCGTCGTGGATCGCGCCGTCCACGAGCTTGCCGTCGCCGAGGCGGTAGCCCGTGCGCGCCTTTGGCAAGTAGTACGGGATGTTCGACATGCTCTCGAAGCCGCCGGCGAGCATGATATCCTGGCTGCCGGCCATGATGCTCTGCGAAGCCATCGCGATCGCCTTCATACCGGACGCGCACACCTTGTTCACGGTCGTGCACGGGATAAAGTTTGGGAAACCCGCCTTGAGGATCGATTGGCGCGCTGGCGCCTGGCCGATGCCGGCGCTCACGACGTTGCCCAGGTACGCCTCCTGGATCTGGTTCGGCTGGAGACCCGCGCGCTCCACAGCGGCCTTGTTCGCGATCGCGCCGAGCTCTGGCGCGGTCAGCGGCGCGAACGAGCCGTTGAACGTCACGACCGGCGTGCGCGCGTAGCTCACAATCACCACATCCTACATCCAGAAGGCAAGAGCAATGGTGGTGAGCGACAGTGAGGACATGGTGCGAGCAGGCGCCGCATAAGAACGTACGCGAGGCGACACTTTGGTGGAGAAGCTGCGCTTGAGCGAGCGGGCGGCGGACTTGGCGGCGGCGTGCATCCTTCCTGCAATGAGCTGTGGATCTCTTCTGTGGCTTGACGGCAATCTGCGAATGAAAGCTGCAGATGCTGAAGTGGAAAAGTGCAGCTGACTTGCGTTTCGTCCCAACTCTGCGAATGAAGACCTGCGACCAGAACTTCAAGCAACATCATCGCCAATGTTGCTCGACGCAAATCTCTCAGGTTGCGCGAACGTTTGTCCCTCCATTCGAGAGATCCGAGCCAACTGCTGTTTCGTGAGAGTGTCAGCAAATTCGAACCCAATTTGGCTCGGATTTATTGCAAACTGGTAGCAGGTTGAAACCCTTCCAAGTGACTGCCATGCTCGAAGCTCTCGTTGATGTTCCCGCGAGATCTCATTGACTGAAAATATGTCGTGCAAGTCAATCAGCTGTAGATTCTTGGAACCTGTTTGACTGGAAGCGCATGCATTGCAGCGATTCTCTAATTCTAATCCAACAAGCACTGAATTGTCTGATGACCATATTTGTGCAGATATTGTGCTGATATTGATACGAAGAAGCTGGAATGTGTCATGAATGTCGCTGGATGTCAGCATTCAGAGCGACCCGATTATAATGTGAGACTCGGAGCGACACGTTGCATCAGGCATTTGGCTGAATCAGTGTGTCCCACCTTATTGCAGGTGAATCGAGCTGCAAACCTTGAAGCTCAAAATGGATGACATCAACAACAATCTCACTCCTTTCAGGAGATCTGAGCCAACTGCTGTTTCGCGAGAGTGTCATCTGCCTCAAACTCCATTTGGCTCAGATTTACCTCAAAGTGGCAGCAGGTCGAACTGCTTTCAAGTGATCGCCAAGCAAAGAGCTCCCTCTCCATTCCACACGCAACAGCTCCGAGTGAACGTCAGCACTTCACCATGCTGTTCCTGGAGCAGACGCAGGGCTTTGGCGGCAGCAGCACGCTGCTCGAGGGCGACGCGCAGCCGCCGTCGCTCTTTGAGCTCATGATGCAGGAGCGCATGGCCGGTGGCATCAAGCCCGCCATCGAGTACCTTGTGCACACGGTCACCGAGTCGTACCCGCACGTGTCGGCGGCGCTGCCCGTGCGCCGCTTTGAAGAGTCGTATGCGCTGCTGCGGTTCTTCATGGAGCGCTACTTCCTCAACCGCTACGACAGCCTCGCGACCGAGAAGTTCTACGGGATGAAGCGCGTCATGTTCCAGGCGCCGGAGCAGAGCGGGAAGCCAGCGACCACCGCGCTGCTGTCGGACCGAGCGAGGAAGCAGTCGCTCGTCTTTGCGGTGCGTTTTGTATAACAATGGCGTGATTGTGTGATTGTGTGCGCATGCAACATACTGACAGCGCTGCGATGCGTAAATGGGTGTATCATAGGTTCTCGTCCCGTATTTGAAGGCAAAGCTCGACGATTACCACAAGACGCTGACAGAGCAGCTACCGCGGACAATGCCGCGCACTTCGTCTGCTACACAAAGTGACAACGCTGCTGACACTGTCGAGAACGGATCGGGAAGTGCGCTTGTGTCGTCGGTGAAGTCGCAATTCAGCGTTTTCCTGCGACGACTGAAGCGGCTGCAGCTGCTGTTCCGACTGAAGAAAGCGTTCGTGAAGATGTATCCGTTCGCGCACTTTGCGTACGAAGGCGCATTCTTCCTCTACCAGGTGTGGATGGAGAGAACCAAACTGCGTTGCATGCGCTAGCATACATATTGCGTTACAGCGAACTTGGAGGCGCTGACTGTTTGTATGCGTTTGCTGTGTGCTGGACAGTGGCTGTAT
This sequence comes from Globisporangium recalcitrans, assembly GCA_023333815.1. Taxonomy (NCBI): domain Eukaryota; phylum Oomycota; class Peronosporomycetes; order Pythiales; family Pythiaceae; genus Globisporangium; species Globisporangium recalcitrans. Next base: position 93,263 of record JAASFO010000003.1, read on the forward strand.
CTGTTTGGCGACACGCCGTATTTCTCGCCGTTCCTACGCCGCATGAAGATTATTCTCGTTCGAGTGACTGCGAATGACGAGGTGCTTCTTGTTTCACTAACTCTATGTGATGTGTATCTCCTATGTCTAACATGCCATCATTCGCCATCATCTTGTGCCACCGCGTAGTCCACCTTCCGTCAGACCCAGAGCGAGTACCGTGGCCAGCTGCTTGCGAAGCTGAGCGGCTCGAGCGTGCTGACGCGTGCGCGTCGCTTCTTGCTGCGCGCGTCGTGGGCGACCATGGATCACTCGTACGTGCTGCTCTTGCTGGGCATCGCCGGGTACAAGTTCCTCGAGTGGATGTACTCGGAAGAAGGCGTCGCGGCCAAGATGCGCATGACTGGTGTGGACGCGCCGATTCCGCCGCCGCCACTCCCACCGCAGTTCTCGGGCAATGCGCTCACGCTCTCGACAGCCGACCCGTCGACGTGTCCCGTGTGTCGACAGACGCGCGTGAACCCGGCGATGTCTGTGTCAGGGTACGTGTTCTGCTACCCTTGTATTTATCGCTACGTGGAGGAGCACGGGGAGTGCCCCGTGACCCAGATGAAGTGCGACCTCCCGAGCATTATCAAGATCTACGACGACGCGCGCGAGTCCTGATGAGCATCGAAAGGAAGAGTATTGTAAAAGAAACATGGAGGCATTGTCAGCAATTGCGATTGAGCGGTAATAGATGGAAATGATCGCGATGAGAACCATGCTCGCTCTATCGAGCCCACAGGTTGTTTGCGATCTTGATCCTGATCTTTTTTGACTGGCAGCAACGAGCGACTTTTCAGGATCAAACCAGCAGTCAGCTGCATCAGCCCACGATGAAGCGAGCGCCGTCGGTGACATCGTCATCGTCTCTCAGCTTCAAGATCGCCAACAAGGTAGTGGCGGCAGTCATCCCCAAGTCCGACGTCGACAGCGAGCTGGAGAAGGCGCTGCTGAGTGCATGCGCTGAGGGCGATGTCGAGCGATCCCGTCAGGTGATCGAGAAGGTTCAGGACAAGCAGGACACCACCGAGAAGGCAGCGATCGAAGAGCTCTTCGCGTGCGCTTTCGCTCGTGCTGGGTCCTGCAATCACGTTACGACAATGGAGTTTTTGCTGGCACTGGGCAGCGACGACTCGTTCCACTCGCTCGCGTTCGCCACAAAAGCGTTGCGCTATGGGATCTGCCGCTCTGAACGACACTTTCCCGCCATTCAGAGCCACCAAATGCAGTGCTGCTTTGCGCTCCACTACGTTGGGTACGCTGCGGTCATGTGCGTGGAGCACAACTCTGTGAGTGCGATGCGTTTTCTCATCGAGAGGGAGCTGCTCGAAGACGTTGAAGTCGCCCGCTGCTTTGCGTTTGCGAAACAGAAAGCGGTCCGTTTTGATGCGCCAAACCCAGGTGCGTATCGGCCAATGCTGATGCTGCTGATCACCAGCTTTCCGCAGCTTTTACAGATCGCTTCCTCTGCGAATGTGGAGAAAAACGGGATCGTTGCTGGTCACCAGAGAGAAAGCGAAGATCAGCGCAACATGCGAGCGCTCGAGTCCACGTTAGTGTACGAGCACAAACTCAACCAAGTGAACAGCAGCTTCAACAGCAAATTAAGAAAGATGTGAGCACCTTTCAAAGAGAAACATATAAAGAGCGACAATCCGAATCCATCTACAAGAACGAAGATCCGCACTGAACCTCCACGACCACTGACTGGTGTGTACCGGATGCGAAGATGCTGCGGTTTTGGTTGTGCTTGTAGAGCTGGAACACGATGCTGCTTGACGAACTGCAGTTTCTGAACAAGGTTGTGTGTGTGTGTGAATATGCTGCGCTTGAGTGTGGCTGCAAGTCGCTTACTTCTTGTACGAAGCCGAGCCGCTCGCACCCGAGCCAAAGAGCACCAGCACGGCGCTCATGTTGTCACGAGATCCCTTCGAGAGGCACTCGTCAAGCAGCTGCTCGCAGATATCCTTTGGGTTGCGGACGCCAGCTATACACATACAACAGCATAGAAACACAACGGTGGAAAAGAGGTTATAAGCTAGCCAGCGACTCAAGCAACCACAGAATAGATGTGCGTACATTTGAGCTTGCTCCGGATGAACTTGCGCAGCTGGTCGTTGCTCATGACGTCAAAGACGCCGTCGCAGCAGAGGATCATGAACTCGTCTGAGGCGTCGCGGTGGTGGATGCGCACGCAAGGCTCGGCGGTCACGAGCTGCTGGTGCGGCTTGAGAGCCGCGTTGCGCTTGAACCAGAGGTCGCCAAAGCTGCGCGACACGGCCACGCCGCCGCACACGCGACCGCGGAACACAGTCCCGCCCGCCGCCATGATGCGCTGCCTCTCGAACTCGAGGTCGGGCTTGTGGTCCACCGAGAGCTGGATCACCTCCTGCGACTTGGTGTTGCTCAGGATGCAGCGCGAGTCGCCCACATTGCCGCAGATAATGTCGGTGGGCGTGATGATCGCGAAGAGACCCGTGGAGCCCACTTCGTCCGAGGTCGTCGCGTACTCCGGGTCCACCTTCAGGGCTTCGTCGACGCCGATGAAGCTCTTGCTGAGCGCCACAGCCAGCGACTCGGAGGACTATGAGAGGGACAATGCGGAGAGAAAGACAGTGAGAGAGTGCGAATGGCTCGACAGTGTGTGTACGTTTGCGAGTGCATACGAAAGAGCTGTACCTTGCGGTCGCTCTGGAAGTCGTCGGTGCCCACGATGAACGGGACCATGCGCTTGGCACTGCAGTGTCCGAGAAGCGAGAGAGCGCTGATTAGCACACAGATAGATAGATAGACGCGTGGAGATGGAGAAAGTGGGAGCTTACACAGCCTGCGAGATCGCGGATCCGCCGTGGCCGTCAAAGACCGCGACGCAGTACGTGTCTGGGGTCGACGGATCCATCGGGAGCTGCACAATATCGACATCCTATAGGCGCATGCACACAGACAAACAAATATCATAGAGAGGGAGAGAGAGAGAGAGGTAAAGTGAGCACCTTTTCGCTTGCCTTTCCACATCCCGCACATGCAAGATACGTCAGCACGCACCTCCATCGAGTCTCTCCAGCCCTGCATGGTGGAGCGGCCGATGCTCAGGTTGCCCGCCGTGTACGACGCGGACTCCTTCTCCGTGATCGGTTCTGCGAGAAAGCGCGACATCTTGTTGTTGTGGTTGTGGTGGTGTCCTGGAGAGGGCGAAGGCGTGAATGAGTTGGAGAACAAGCGAGCGGGTCAGGGTGGCGCATACACACACAGAGCGTCCTATAAGTCAGCGGAAGAGAGGGAAGAGAAGGTGGCGGCGTCCGTCGTACCTTTCTAAAGGACGTGTGAGTGCTTGCTTCTCTTCAGCTGATGTCAAGCGATTTGGCAAGAAGAATGCTGGAAACTCAGCATCCCGTTATGCTTTATTGTCTGTCTGACTCGTCGAAGCATTGGCACCTCGAATATCAGCTACTCTTGACTGCAGCTATGTTAAAAAGATGGTTCAGCAGACTGAAACTTGGTGTGTGTATGCCATCTGACCCAACACGATGTTTCGGATATGACAAAGGTTTTGTGGAACACACTCGACTCGTCTGGGTTCGATCAAGAAAGAGGGACTCGCACTTATCGACTCTCTTGCTAGGTTCGCACTGTGCATCTGAGAAAATGACTCGACTCAGAACTCATTGATCAGTTTTTGTGGCTGACATGTTGCAGCCTCTGATTTCTCAGCTCTGATACAAACATATCAGCACAGTCGCTTTTGTGAGTAGTTCGCACACCTCGAACCTCAGAACGCGTCCGCCGACGTGTAGTCTGCGTGCGCTGCTGCGTTGTCCAGGATCTGCTTGGTGCTCTGCACAAGCGCCTGCGAGCCAGCAAAGCAATGGCGATCGACAGGGTTAGCCGCGAAGAGCTACAAAGCGTGCTGTCCATGCACATACCTGCGGATCTGTCGTCGAGGTCTTCATGAAGTCGCGCCACATGGACGCAGACTGCTGACATGCGGGTGCGAACAACAAGGTGCAGAAGTTGAAGTGGGTTGCGCGCCACCATCCTTGAAAGACAAGACGATGGATCGACGTACCCGCTTGGTGAGCTGCGCTTCCGCACACGCGAGCTGACTCATGAGGTCGCTCACAGTCGTGAGCTTGCTTTTCCTGCGTTTGCAAACGCATCAAGAGACAGAGAGTTGCCAATCCGTCCATTGGAGGTGGACACTAGGTGGACAATCTCACATACCGGAAGCGGTCGACCTCCTCGCTCAGAAGCGCACCAGTGATCAGATCGCAGAGGAAGCGCGCTCGCTTCTGCTGACTCTCGGTCTCTTGCGCCGTCGGCTCCGACGAGTGCATGAAGCGCGACGCAAACATGGACGCTGTCGACGCCGCCGCCGAGAACGTGCTGCTCGCAGTGGAGGACTGAGACGTAGGAGCTGCTGGTCTAGTGGCCGAGGCTGGCTCAGTCGTGCCTCCAGCGCTACTGCTGGCTCCTTTCTGCTGCTGCTGCGCAGTGGCTGTTTGCAGGGCTTGCTCGCGCGCATTCAGCAGCTCCTTCACGTCCTTCACCTGGTGGAGCAGGTACTTGACGCTCTCGTGCAAGAGCAGTTCGTAGATCACAGGCTCGAACCGAATCACTTGACTCCATCCAAGCACCGCAGCCGCTACAGACAATATCACCAGTGTTAGGACGAGTGTCAAGGGACATGCACACACACACACACATGGTTGCCGCAGTACTTGATTTGTCGAGCAGGTCGCTGAACGCTGCGTCTTGCGGATCACTTGCAGCCGAAGAGGGCGACGTCGCTACCTCGCTCGCCTTCCAGCCGTTGAACAGCGTGTGCAGAGTGCTCACGTCTCTCGACAGCGCGGCGCTTTTCTCCGCCATGCGCTACACGAAAGCAGCGATCACGCATCAGATGAGGCAACGCCCCCATTGGCATGCACAGTCGAGATTCGATTCTCGCGGTCGGTTTTGGTACCTTGGCGCATCCAGAGACGTCCACGAGCGTTCGCTCGAGCACCTCGAGCTGCTTCTTGAACGCGGCAAGTTGGCTACACGCATAAAGTCCGTAACGAAGCAAAAGTGTTTGGTGCCCTCATCCACCAATGTCGTTCCATGCACGATGATCAAGCATAACGTAAACACACTCGTCGCATGCGCTGCTTGATGCTGGCTCGGCAGTGATCCGCATGAGCCACCGCAAGTGTCCACTTCCGGCATTCTCCATCACCGCGGTTTCCTACAGACACACGCGCATCAGCAAACATGAGCACACGCCACACGCTATAAACCTTCTGCCCATTTGCTCGTAGACAGTAGCCCCAGCATGAATCAAAGTCCTCGCACTCGCCTTCTTGGCAGCCTCCCACTCTTTCTCGTCCGCGGCACTGAAGAAGCTCGAGACCGACGCGTCCGAGCGCAGGTACGGCGACTGCATCACGCACTCCAAGAACAGGCTCAACGCGCGGATGCGGCTCTGGATGAACGCTGCGTCGCTCTTCAAAGTGACCGTCTTCTCCGGCAGCGACGGGATCAGCATCCCGATGTAGCGCGCGCGCAGCACGCTGTGCAGCCACTCAAAGTCGCTGAAGCGCCGGCGCGCGCGGCATTGCTGCGGCTCGAGCGTCACGAGGAACGTCGTGTGCTTCTTCAGGTAGCTGCCGCGGGACTCCGGGTCGCCCACGGTGGTCGCCACGCGCTCGCTCAGGACCTGCTCGCACCAGGACTATAACGAAGAGCGACATGCATGCATAAGAGCCGTGAGGACATGGTATTAGGCAGTGTTGCAGGGGTCATGTGCGCGCGAGCTTGTGTACCCGGTGCTCGTAGCTGTCAAACGCGCTCATGTGCTGCTGGCACATCTTCATGGAGCGCATGGCCGCGGTCAGCGCCAGGCTCGCCACGTCCTCTTTCCCCTGGGAGAAGAACTGCATGACTTGGCTCATCTAGCTTCTTGCTGCTTGCTTCGCTCGTTCTGGTGCAGACTGCTCGGCTTCTTTCGGACTGACTTGTGAGGAAGGACTGAAAGATCGCGACGCTTTGACTCGCATACATTCTTTCTATTGATTTTGTTGTTGTGTGCGAGAGTCAATCCCAGCAACCTCACGACGAAAGACTTGCCTCTTGTGTATTGTAGCTAGCTTTGGGCGACAGACAGCCAGAAAGCGAATCAAAAGCTGCAGCAATCAACGAATGCACATCAATGGAGGTCCAGGCAACCATCAGCCTCAAAGCACGACACCGTTGCTCTCTTCCAAGAGACTCTGCAGCTGGTGGAACTGCTGCGCGTGCAGCGTGCCTTCGAGCGAGAAATCTGTCAGCGGGAGCCCAAACGACGAATCGCGTTCGCTGTCAGCGTACGGCAAGTCCACGAGCTCAGCAGAGGCGCTGCTGCTGTTGCTGGACGGGAACACAGTCGCGAGTCCGCCAGCAAAGTTCTGCAGCGCTCGAAATCGCCCCGCAGTGTGCAGCCACGCGCGCTCGAACGACGTCTCTTCGTCGCACTCGCCCAGCGCAGTCTTGAGCGCTTTCTCCTTCGTGCTCGCGCGGCGCAGCGCCTGGTGCTCCTGGTCGATCACGTCCATCTCTTCTTCGCTGAAAAACGTGCGCAGGTGGTCGCTGTGGCGCTCGAGCAGCGTCGCAAAGTCGCGTCCACTGAGCTGCGCGACTTCCTGCGGGAGCACAGGCGGCAGCAGCTCGGTCGCGCTGCTGTTGAGCTGAAACTCGACCGCCATCCCCACGAGCGACTCGACGAGGGTCGCGAGGCACGCTGCGAGGTTCTCCACGACAATGTCGAGCGCCAGCGGCTCCACGCGCGCGACAATGTTGTTCACAAACACGCCCAGGTCGCCAATGAACTCGCGGAGACTCACCCTGGAGATCGCGTACTGGCGTTCACGCGAAAACGAAAACTGGTGCAGCATTTCAAGCGAACGTGCTGCATTTTGACCACCAGCGCTCGAGCTGAACGGACCCTGCACGTGGAAGGTCTGCACAAAGTCCGCCGCCAACTCCGACACCAACGCTGTCTGCTGCGCGACCACGAGACGCTTGTTCTGCAGCTTCTTGAACACTTCGTTCGCGCGACCCGCGACCCAGTTGACGACAAAGAACGCGACCCACCAGGCGTCCTCAGGCGCGACAGTGGGTTTCTCTTCTTCCAGGTGCTTGCGCAGACGCACGCGCTTGTCCGTGATCCACTTGGTGTCTTTCCCCATCGCTAGCCACGGGTTTGGGTTCACGATGCTCGGTGGGTGACCCATCTCCAGCACGAGGCTCTCCTGGCTGCGAATGTACCCGGTGAGCGTTCTCAGAGACGTCACAAACGAACCGCCGATCAGCGAGTTGTAGAACTGCTTCATCGTGAGATCCAGCTGGTTGCTGCCGCACCACGTGCGGTACACGGGGTTCGACGCTTCCTGCTGGATGCGCGCGACGAGCTCCGACACGCGGTCGGTCATCTTGGCTTCGCCGTCCGAGCCGATTCCGATCAAGTAGCCGCGCCATGGCGGGAACACGGCGTCCATGGCTTTCTCGAAACTCTGGTACATCAAGGAAGTAGCGTCGTCGTTGCTCTGCTGCTGCTGCTGACCGGATAACCGGATCGCCACCAGATGGAAGTCGTGCACTTTGCCGCTGCTGTACACGCGCAAGCGGATGTCCAGGTACGAGCGCTCGGCTGGCGACAAAGTCGCAGTGTGCATCCCCACGGAGAACGCCCAGCTTTTCTCGAGCAGCTTGGAGATCGCGTCCAGACTCACGGCGGAGCTGAGTCGCACGAGGTCCGCGACTTCGTCTTCCGAAGCCGACAGCGACGGGTTCAGATCAATGCGCTTCACGGTCGCGCTCAGCGCCTTTGCGATCTGGCGGTACGTTAGCCCCGTCGCCATAAAGTCCACGGCGAGATCCAGCTGCATGCGCTGGCGGATCGACACGCGATACACGCTGTGCACGTCTTCTTCCACCTGCTCCGACGCCGCTGGCTCTGCTTCCGACCCAGTGGTGGTGGTGGCGTCCTTGTTGTTCATGCGGATCTTGACCAGTTCGCAGCTGCGCAGACCGTGCGGACGCCAGAGCTGGCTCGCCGTAGCGCTACTGCAGACAATGTCGACGACCGCTTTCTTCACTTCGAACCAGCGCGTGCGCTCGTCTTCCACCAGCGACAACGACTGGGTCGCAATGGCGCCAGTACTAAGCTTGGCTCTCTTCTTGGCGCTCCCCTTTCCATCGCCAGTCAGCTCGCCAGTCACACCCACGCCATCCACTGCTCCTCCAGCAACAGCAACAGCACCAGCGTAGCTGTTGAGCGAAAAGTCGACATGATTGTCACCGTTGTTGATGGTGGAGACTGGGAAGAACAGGCGCTTCTCGTGGTCGGACGCGGCCTGATACTTCGCCCAGTTGCGCGGATGCTGCGACTGCACGTGCTGCAGGTACTGGTCCGAGCGGAACGACGTCTTGAAGTACTTGAAGTTGGTCGTGGCCTTGCGCTTGTGGTTGGCTTTCTCCTCGCGGCCAAAGTGCTTGCAAAAGAGGCAGACGACGGACGTGACCGCGCCAGTCACGTCGTCGCGCGCCGCCACCTCCAGCCCGAACTTGCGCGTGTGGTTCATGTTGAACTCCAGGCAGCGCTTCGCGCGCTTGGCCTCGGCGACCGCGGCCGCGACGCGCTGCGCCTCCACGACAGAGGGCGGCGCATTCGCATTCGCACTTGGATCAGACGCACTTGCAGCAGCACTGGCAGGTTTCGCCATATTGGGCTTGTTTACGAGAATGAGAGTGCTTGAAAAAACGCCAGTGATAGCAAAAAAACTACCATCCTTCATATTTGGAAATGTGCAACTAGCCTAAAAAGCCGAAATACGATGGGTCGCAAAAGAAGAAGCGATCTGACTTGAACTCACTAAACGAGTGGACTTCTTCTTTTGCAGCTCATTTTGCTTCAATGGATAAAACACGTGATGCTTCGTTTTTAGTGTCCATATTTTGATCCAGTTCTGCTTTGTTTACGATTCTCCCCTCGAATACACAAAGTCTGTGTGTCCACACCAACGGATCCGTAAATACTAAATGTGGACACACATACTTACACACATTACATTTTCATAAAGTATGCTGTAAGATGGGCAGGACACAAAAAGCTGAGGATGAAGGCGACTCTCATGACATCTTCGAGCACTTGGCAATGGTTGCCACCACAGAGCAGCCTCGCGATGAAAGATGCATATATCCCGATCATGAAGATGCAAAGCTGGTCCCTTCGATAAGATGGTTTGCTCTGCAAGCAAAGCCACCTTCATACGGAGCAAGTGCTAACACTGTCTGTCGACTTTCGAAATCGCCTTCAAAATTGATGGAGCTCCCAGCTCTCTCTTCATACCTCTGTAGCTTTCAACTCATCACTTTCCTCGATCGCCCTGACTACTCCCAACGCGCCGATCTCAAAGACCGTCTGCTTGTTGGACACCGTGCCACCTTCGCCAGCTGGTGGCGCCTGCTGGAGCTGCACTAGGCAGTAGCGATTCTCCACCTTTGTTTCTGCAAGCGCTGCTGCTGCTGAACCCGCTCTGTCTCCATCCTGCCGAGACTGCTGCCGACTGCACTCGCCGTCGCTCTGGAACTGCATCTCGGTGTGCAGATCCAGCGCTTTGCCATGCTCTTCGCTGTCTTCATGGTTTCCTCTATTCGACGCGTCCTCGGTTTCGTCGCTACCAGTGTCGTCAAATTGCTCGTCTTGCTCGCAGTACTGCTTCCGGAAGAGATACCCTCGCACGTGCGCTTGGATGGTCGTCGCGGCGTCCCATCCCAACGTGTTCGCTTCGTTCTCAGACTCGTCATCGTCATGATCATCGTCCATGCGCCAACTGCCTTGCCGACCAGGACTCTGTCTATTGCTGCTGCTGCGGGAACTCGCAGTGGCATTCAGGATCGACCGACTGGAGGAGCAGAAGCTGCCAACACGATGCAGCTGCTGCTCCGTGTGCGAGTTGAAGGGCTGTTTGCTGTCGAGACTCGGGAGCGCGAGCACTTCGACGCCAAAGAGGTCACTTCGATCTGCAGCCCCTTCAAAACTTGCTTGAGGAACACAATGGACTCGTGGAAGTCCAGATTGCCACCATCGCTGCCTTCCACCAGTGAGTTGTCGAGCTGTTGGACTAGGCAGTCGATCTGCTCAGGGCTGAGTTTGCGCTCCGAGTAGTTGGCTGAGAGCGGGTTGTACACGCTGATGCTGACCCCAGCATCCAGGTCTCGAATGTACTTGGGCATCTTGCGAACTGCTGCTGATGTTGTAGACGTCCCGTCGTCTTCACCATTGGTGTCTTCTATCGACACCCGAGCGAGAACGTATGTCTCCTTCCAGATCACGCCGGACTCGAGCACACTAGAGCCCAAGAGAGATTGGCTGCTGATCTCCTTGCGTCCTCTTCTGGCTGGTGGATACTCAGGAGCTGCTCGTGTAGGTGGCGCACGGACGTCTTGACTGTTGATGTTGCAGCATCGCTTCTGCGTGCACCATTCGCGAGCAGCACCGGCGCGAGCGGGAACTCGCAGATCGAGGACAAGTACGACACGCTTTGCTCCCACTCGCGCTTCAGATCGTCGTTGCGGTAGTGCGCGGCGCTCTTCTCGATGCGCTCAAAGAGCCCGACGCTGCCAGCCTGGATCTCCTTGAGTCTCCGTGTTCGAAACGAGCCGTTCAGCGTCTTCTTCCGACCTCCTGCAGGCTGTGACGGAACTTTTCCATAGTGGCGCTGCGACTTTGAGTTGCTGTGGCGCATGGAGACTGGGGCGACTGAGCGGAACTCGTCTGATTTGCCGAGCGAGCGAGCCATTACGCTGTCGTCGTGATGTGCTGCAGCGGTGTCAAGCATCTCAAGTCCATCATCGTCCTCATCGCCACTGTCGCCACAGCCACCGTCCCCGCCTTCCGCTGTTGTTGGCGTCGCACTCCCGCAGTACGGACTGCTGTTGTTGTGAAGACTCGACTGTGACGGAGCTCCTGGCGCTTTAAATCGTCGAAACGCGGTCCCCATGACGGGCTTCATGGCTGTTGGCCGCGTACTGGAGCTGATTGTAGCTGTGAGGCACGACTTGACACCGTCGATCTTCTTGCGGTGGAGCTCCTGTGCGCGCTCGACCTCGCGGTTGCGGCAGATGCGGCTGCTCGACTTCTCCGCGCGGTGTATCTTCGCCAGGGCTGCTTGCTTCTTCTTCTCCTTCTTCGTGCTGCGCGTTAGCGATGAAGATGTCGGCCACCTGAGGTCTTGGACTGACGGAGAGCAAGTCACGCAGCAGGCGATGAACCAGCTGAACGAATCAAGCAAAGCGATCAGCTCCGTCACTTTGCTGCGCTCATGAGGAGGGCGCGTCGCACTCCCGCTGAGCGCGATGCATGTACTGCTTGATAAGAAGGAGCGCACAGCAATGCTCCCGTGTCTGTCGTCTGGCTATTCATCGTCGTCAAGAGGAGCCTGTCGCCAGCATGAACTCATAAAAAAGTGCCGAAACAGGAGGTCTATGAATAGCGCCATCAGTGCTCAGTCAAAACCAAAATGGCACCAGCGCATTGGAGCAAAACCATATTGCGCGCTTGTTCACACGCAAAGGAAAGCACGTGAGCGCATCCATCCATCTACAGATTCCACATGATGCATACGTCATTGTGCATGCATGGTGGCTTCTCTCTCAGTCGTCCTCCTCCATGTCGAAATACGCGTCTTCCGCGTCGCGCTGCATCTGCTCCAGGTCGTCCAGCGCGGCGTTTGAGTCGATCTCCGCGTAGTTGACGTACTGGTGGTCGCTGCCCTGCAGAAAGCGCTGGACCATGAGGTCCACGAGCAGCTGGCGGCGCTCGGCGATGCTCACCACGTCGCTCGCTTCTGCCTCTGTCTCTTCCTGCTTCATCTCCTCGTCATCACCATCTTCGTCTTCCTCCTCGCTGCTGGATTCTCCCTCTTCCTCTTCCTCATCCTGCTGGAAGAGCGCTTTCTCGCGCGCTTGTGCGTCTTTCTCGTCCTGCCCTGTGAATTTCCCCCATGTGCGCTGCTCGAAGGCGCGGCGCGCCTCCATCTCGCGGCGATCGTTCGTGCTCAGCAAGAACGCTGAGAGTAGCAGCTCCTCCGCGTTGATACCGCCGACATCCTGCTGTGTGTTGGCGGTATTGTTGGCTGATGCTGCTTGAGCGGCTGCTTGAGCGGCTGGGAGGTACTGTCCCAAGTGGAAGTGGAAGAGCGCCGGGTTGCGCTGCTGCATCATCGCGTCCGAGAAGTACCAGTCGTCGGGGTTCGCCTCTATGGCGCCCGGCTGGCTCAGGTCCTGCACCACTTTCTCGCCCTGCACCAGCTGCTGCACGCGCCGATAGCGCCGGTTCTTCACGACCGCGCTGCTGCTGCTATTGGCATCCGGAGCACGCTGCTCGTCGCGCGCTTTCCTTCTGCTGCTGCGGCGCGCCGTCGACCAATCGATCGCAATTGCGCTGACAACGGGAGACGCAGACACACCAAGCGCTACTGCTGCAGACGGCAGCTCGAGACTCGCCATGTACGCGTCGAGCGGGTCGATCTCCTCACCTTCTGCTTGCGCCATTTTGCGTCCGTGTTTCTTTTCGATTCTGGCTGAAGTGAAGCGACACCAGCAAATCGCACCTAGTCGAGCCTTTGATGCACAACAGAGTGAGAGCGGAAACAATTCTTGGGAAAACGACACGCGTGCATGCTCATACAGTGCACACTACGCTATGCAAATCATGCGCCTGCAACATGGGCACGTAGAGATATTGCCACTCGATCAGACATCGACCTTGTTTGTGTGGTTTATATTCGCACTGAGCTTGTTTTTGAAGGCTTCGTTGACTGAATGTGCAGAGACAAATCGTGCTGCTGCTGCGTGTTTTGCGAGTGTGTGTGTGTGTGGGAGCTTTCTATTTACTTCTTGAACTCCGCGAGCAGCTCCGAGAGCTCGCCCGACTTGTTCATGTCGGTCACGATGTCGCAACCGCCGACGAACTCGCCCTTGACGTACAACTGCGGGATCGTTGGCCATTGCCTGCAATTTTGCATTCGCACACATAAGAGAGAGAGAGATCACACAATGCGTTAGTTCAGTACTCGACACCACAACGCGCTCACACCAGCACTGCGCGACGCACGAGTACTCCTTGACGCCGTCGCGGATCTCTGGGTGGTCGAGCACGTTGACCGAGTCGAAGCTCACCCCCTGACCGTGCAGGATGCGCACAACCTGCATGCTGAAGCCGCACTGCGGCGCCGACGGCGTGCCCTTCATGTAGAGCATCACCGGGTACGTCTTGACGTGGCTGTCGATCATCTTGAGGATCTCGTCCTTCTCGGTGGACGGCGCCGCGTGGTACTTTGGCGCAAAGTCCGAGTGCGAGTTGTCCGCCTTGTCATCGTCGCTCTTGCTCGCGAACGCGCGCTTCTGCGCCGAGGCGAGCAGCGAGGACGCGCCGCTGCTGGCGGTGGAGGTGGAAGCGACGGCGGCGCAGGTGGTGCGCAGGTTGGTGCGCACGGCGGCGCGCGCAGAGCGGCGGGCGAGTTGCGAGAGCATGCTGGTTCGACGAGCTTCGAGAGCGATTCCGATGGTGTTTTTGCGTGTGGTTTGCTGAAGAGGACAAAGAGGCTTTGTCACCACAAAAAGAGCTAATGTGTGAGAAGCGAAAAGGGATTACGTCACACTATTGGTTGAAACGCGAATGGTTTTAGCAAATCATGGTGGCTAGAATGGGTCATTGAAGCGTGGTTTCTCGATTTAGTGCCCTGCTCCAGTATAATGACGTCCTGCACATAGTGACGTCCTCGAAAGACAGCAACAGTAGGAAGGAAACGAAAGGGGGAAATCGAGACGACCTAATAAACCTGCAAGACGCGAAGAGCTCCATCCGTCTGCCCGTCCTGTCTAGTCGACCAGCCAAGAGCGCGTGAGAGAGAGAGAGAGAGAGAGAGAGAGAGATGAATCCAAGTCAGCAGCATCCGCAAGCAGGCGGCAACGCCAGCGCGGCGATGGCCGGCTACTCGCAGTTCTACGCGACTCCTGCGCAGCCGCGCCACCACTACCAGCCTCCTCCTCCTCCTCCTCAGCAGCACCAACCACCACAATACACGGTGAGCCATCTCTATTGTACATGTGTCTCTTGGAAGCTGGTGTGTGTGTATGCTCACAAGCTGTGTGCGTGCGTGTAATGTGTATGCAGATGCGACCGCCGCCACCGGGTCCCATGATGGCGCGTGCTCCGCCACCTGGTCCGTTTGCTCGCCCTCCGCCGCCGCAGTTTCAGAATAGCCAAATGCCTCGTGGTCCGCCACCGCCGCCAGGTGTGTTGATGCGTCCACCGCCTCCTCAGATGCAGCCTCGAGGGCCACCAGCAGCACCAGCAACGTCGCAGTGGCAGTGGGGATCGGGTCGAGCCGGCGAAGCAGGTGGCAATATTAACAAGAACAAGAGCACGCCAGTGCGGCTAAACATGGCGCCTCCTCCGCCTCGACCGCTAGCGCCACCACACCCAGCGTTCGCCGCTCAAGCCCCTCCGGCTGCCGCTGCTGCGTCTGCGGGTAACACCAAGTGGCCAGACTCGCTGCACGAGTACGTGAAGCGCGCGTTTGCGCGGTGCAAAGGCGCGGCGGACCAGTCGCTGACCCAGAACGCGCTCAAGGACATGATCACGAACGCGATCACGACCAACTCGCTCTGGACGCGCAACTGGGTCGTCGAGCCATTGCCAACGCTCGTAGGCGACACTGCCGCCGCGAAGATGCACCACGCGAACGTCGTGTCGAACGTGCCGCCGCCGTTCAACCCTCGGTCTGTCAAGGTCTCGAAGCAGAACACTTATGGTAGTGGTGCTGGTGGCATGTCGGAGTCGTACATTGCGTTCAACCCTGCGAACGCGGTGGCCAAGAAGAGCAAGGCGGCGAAGCGCAAGCAGTGAGTTCTTTGTACTGTGTGGATACTCCTATTGGCTTGAGATCTCTGTTGCTAACCAACCCATTGTGTATGTCTCCTTCGCTGTATATCTTGTGCAGCGAGCAGCAGCAGTCGGTCGAAGTGGCGGACATGCAGCGCAAGAACGAGCGGCGGCAGCGGTTCCACAAGGACCAGCATGAACTGGCAAAGTACGTCACGCCGACCGTGGACACGAAGAAGCTGCGCGTGCTGAACATGGACGGCGAGCTGGACCTGGACGCCATGGTGATCAAAGGCACGAACCAGACTGTGGAGAAGGAGTACTTGCGTCTGACGTCGGCCCCACACCCGTCGACCGTGCGACCCGAGCCCGTGCTGAAAAAGGCGCTGCAGCTCGTGCGCGACAAGTGGAAAGCCGAGCAGTGCGATTATATTTATGCATGTAGCCAGCTGAAGTCGATCCGCCAGGACTGCACGGTGCAGCACATCAAGAGCGAGTTCACGGTGCTGGTGTACGAGTCCCACGCGCGCATCGCGCTCGAGTCCGGGGACATTAACGAGTTCAACCAGTGCCAGACCCAGCTGCACGAGCTGTACGAGAAGCTCATCCCCGGCCAGGCGATCGAGTTCCTCTCGTACCGCATTTTATATTCTGTGTATGTGGCGCTGCAAGCGAAGAAAGCCGACTCGGCGAACGCCGGCCAGCTCGCGATGTACAGCGTGCTCGCGTCGGCGGTGTCGTCGAGCAAGAAGCTGCGCGAGGACCCGGCGGTGGCGCACGCGCTCGCGGTGCGCGAAGCCGTTGCTATGAATAATTACCATCGTTTTTTCAAACTCTATGTAGATGCTCCGAATATGGCAGGTTACTTGATGGACCCGATGGTGCCGACGATGCGACTGCGCGCGCTGCGAACGATCTGCAAAGCGTACGTGGCTGTGAACGGTTGATTGGTTGTGAGGCAAGTGTGAGTCCGCTGATGATGGAGCTGACCATGGAACTTGTCATGTGTGTGTGTGTGTGACAATGTTGTGAACTGTGATGGCAGCTATCGCCCGAACGTCCCGGTCGCATTCATCCGCAAGGAGCTCGAGCTCGAGCCTGGCCGCAAGGGCAGCGCGTTCCTCGACCAGAGCGGCGTCGTGTTCGTCAAGGGGGACAAGAGCCTCGTGGACACGAAGAGCTCGGACATCGTCTGGGTGCTCAGCGACCAGTCCTCGCTCATCTAGAATCAGCACAAAACAAACCGAAATGCGGCACGGGCTTACACAATTTGCTCTACAACACAAACACAAATGCGAATGGGATCGAGAACGAAGGTTTGGCAGGCAAGCAGCAGCGATGTTCGACAGTAGAAAGAGTCTCCGGTGCTAGTATGTCGAGAAGGCGCGCACCAGCAGCACGGCAGTACCGTGACAAACAGTGCACAGCAGCTGCTACACTTATCAGCAGAATACCGCAGGAGAAGGCGCAATCGCGAGACAATGACTGAGAAACGAAGAATGACGGGGAGCTGTAGAAGAGCGAGCGAGTGCTTCGTCCCGAGCGTTCATGCTTCGGGAACAACAGCATTGCAACGCATGCATCCAGCACGATACAGTCGAAGCCTTCATAGAGAACTTGGTTGAAGAAGGATGGAGTGGGTGGCTGTGGCGAGTTCGCCGTGCGCTGAAGTCAACAACCGACAGGTGCGCACAGACGAGCACACCCACCGCATTCCGCATTCCCAATCTACTGGAGAAAACCTTTCGCGCGGCGCATCGTTCGCGAGTAGTTTAGATAACCAAGCTTTGCTCTTTTTATTAGTTGATTTGTTTTGCAAATAGAAAACGACGCTGTCTTCTCTCTCTCCACACGAACAGCTTACAGTGTTCGCTGCTTCTTGTGGAGCGGCTCGCGTTCGATGCAGCCTTCGCGCGAGAGCTGGATCATCGCGGCGTCCGCGAGCGCGAGCGCAGCCATGGCCTCCACGAGCGGCACGACGCGAGGCAGCACGCACGGGTCGTGGCGACCCTTGGCTGCGAGCACCGTGTCCTTGCCGCTGTAGTCCACCGTCGGCTGCGCGCGTCCGATCGTCGACACGGGCTTGACCGCGACGCGGAAGTAGATGTCGGCACCGCTCGAGATGCCGCCAAGCACGCCGCCGGCGTCGTTCTTCGTCACGCCCAATTCGCCCGCGCGCTCGCCGTCGCAGAACGGGTCGTTGTGCTCCGAGCCGCGCTTGCTCGTGCCGCTGAAGCCCGATCCGATCTCAAAGCCCTTCGTCGCTGGGATCGAGAGCATCGCGTGCGCGAGCACCGCCTGCAGCTTGTCGAAGCACGGCTCGCCGAGACCCACTGGCGCGTTGCGGACCACGCACGTCACGACGCCGCCCGTCGAGTCTTCCTCGTGCTTGAGGTAGCGCACTTCCGTGGACATGGCGCTCGCAGACGGAGGGTGCGGACAGCGCACTGGCACCAAGTCCTCCGTGAGCCACTCGTCGAGGTTGTCCGGGCTTGGCACGACGCCGCCCTTGCGGTTGTACACCACCTTGTTCGTGTCAACGTACGCTGGCGTCGCCATGTCGTCTCTCGTCGCGACAAACTCGAGCTCGTATTCGGCGTCGGCTTCCGCTTGCTTCTTCCCATACTCCTCGTCCTTCGCGTCGATCTTGGTCCACTTGGAAGGGTCGCGGAGGATGCGGATCGTGCCAATGTCGTCGACATCTTCGCGCGAGTAGACAGTCTTCTTCGGGTCGTTCAGCAAGTCGCCCGGCATGTTCACGTTGCCGATCGAGCTCACCCACGCGACGATCTGCGTGTCGTACTTGGAGCGCAGCCACTTCTCCGCGATCGCGCCAGCCGCGACTCGCCCGATCGTCTCGCGTGCACTCGCGCGACCACCGCCACTCGCAGCGCGGATGCCGTACTTCATCTGGTATGTGTAGTCGGCGTGGCCCGGTCGCGGCACCGTGTCCATCTCCTTGTAGTCGTTTGGACGCACGTTCTCGTTCGGCACAAAGAGCGCGACGGGCGTGCCGAGCGTGATGCCCTTCTCCGTGCCGCTCATGATCGTGACCGCGTCCTTCTCGTCGCGAGGGGTCGTGAGCTTGCTCTGACCGGGGCGTCTGCGCGTGAGCTGCGGCTGGATGTCCGCTTCCGTGAGCTCCATGGAAGGAGGCACGCCGTCGACGATCGCGCCAACCCCCTTGCAGTGGGACTCACCAAACCTGTGGAAGGCAAGCAAGCGAGAAGAAGATACAACAACAGTCAGCGACACAGTCATCATGGAATGGCACCGCGATTGTGCGCGCATGATCCTATCGTGCCAGAGCAACACAAGGAGAGGACTGTGAACATACGTGGTGACGCGGAAGATTCGGCCGAAGGTGCTCATGGCGGTGCTGCTGTTGGTGGAGGTGCTCTTGCAGTGAGGGAGAGAGCTGCTGCTGGTGACGCTTGAGCCTGTTGCTTTCTGCTTGCTGCTGTGAGGCTTTTTCAAAAGTGACGCTCTTTGTGACTGAGCAAACGCAGACTGGAGATGCAGCAAAAAGATGCGACCGCAGTAAGCAGAATAGTCGCCCCGGGCAGTGGCATTTCCACCAATCAACAGCGCTGAACCACAAGAACTCGAACACTACACCCCCATGAGGGTTTATTTGGGACGAATAGTAGCCCCTGTTTCGTGTGATTGAAATGGGTAGGGGTCAATTGGTTGCAAATGGAGATTTGGGATGGAAAGATATGCGCCGACACCATGTTGCGCAAACAGATTGACATGCTGGTGGATCACGTCTGAGGTGACTCTATTGGCGCTCTGTGCCAGTCGTGTCAACGATCGCTTGCTGTGTGTGTTGTCTGCAAGTTGAGCAGCCCAGCAAGACTTGTCGAGGAGCTCCGAAATGAGAACCACAGTTTGTGCAAAACAAGACGCAGAATGCAGGTAACGTGTTGACGCATGAGCTCAGCTACCTGCCTACTCCCACCGCAATGCAGTGCTGCTACTTCGCTTCTTCCTTACTCTTCAGTAGCAGCGACTGGCGGGAAGCGCGAGAGCACGTCCTGCCATGTGGTCGAGCCCTTGACCAGGTTGCGCACTTCCGCGCCGATCGCGCTGATCGGGATGCGCACCTGCGCGCACGAGTCGCGCTCACGGAGCGTCACGACGCGGCTCTCCACCGTGTCAAAGTCGATCGTGACCGCGAACGGGATGCCGAGCTCGTCCGCGCGCGCGTACTTGCGGCCGATCGCGACGCTCGACGAGTCCACCTTGCACTCGAGCTCTTCCTCCGCGAAGACGCCCTCAAGCTCCGCGGCGAACGGCTCAAACGCAGAGTTCGAGCTCAGCGGCAGCACCGAGACCTTGATCGGCGCGATCGTCGGGTTGAAGGACATCACGCCGCGCTTCTCGTCGCCCTCGCGCGCGTAGAAGTTGTGCTCAAAGACCGCCGTGAGGATGCGGCCGATGCCGAACGACGGCTCAATCACCGACGGGATGAACTTCTCCTCGCTCACCATCTTCTCCACGACCTTGATCGCGACCATGTCGCGCTTCAAAGTGAACTGCTTGCCGTCGCAGAGCGGGCCGATCGTGGCCTCGCCGTTGGTCGCCAGTTCGTTCTCGAACGCGATCGCGCGGTCGACGTCGTCCTTGAGCGCCTCGAGCGCCTCGTTGATCGACGCCAGGTCGGCCTTGAACTCGCGACCCATCTTCCCCTTGTTCGCCTTGATGTCGACGATCTGGCGCTTCTCAGGCTTCTCGAACTTGTGCGTGCCCACCATCTCGACCTTGCTCTTCTTCGCGTGCACAGTCAGATCGTAGCACGAGCGGTCGGCGTGGCCCGCACACTCCACCCAGCCCGAGCTCAGCTTGATCTCCAAGTCCCAGCAGTCCGTGGCGTAGTGCGACATCTCCGTGTCCAAGTGCTGGCGGAAGCGCAGGCGCTTGAGGTCGATGCCGATCTTCTCCGCGAACAGGTACGTGCGTGCGAGGTAGTACGCGAGCGCCTCGTTGGCGATGACCCCCTTCGCGACGGCTTCGCCACAGGTCATCGGCACGGTCTTGCCGTCCGTGAGCTGGTTCGTCTTGGTCAGCAGCGACAGCACGAGGTTCGCCACCTTGGAGAACTTGGCGTGGCTCTTGTCCTTTGGGTTCACAAAATACTCGATCTCCGCCTGCTGGAACTCACGCACGCGCAGCAAACCGGCGCGCGGCGAGATCTCGTTACGGAACGCCGAGCCGATCTGCGCGCAGCCGAAAGGCACCTTGCCGGCGTTGTACTCGAGCAGGCGACGGAAGTTCAGGAAGATACCCTGCGCGGTCTCCGGACGCAAGTAGCCCACGAGGTTGCCCTCTGGACCGATCTGGCACTGGAACATGAGGTTGAATGGAACTGGGAAGCTCAAGTCCGCACCGGAGCCCGGCGCCTTGATGCCGTACTCCTGGAACACGGCGTGGATCTCCGCAGGCGAGTACGACTCGGCCATGGTCGCGTGCAGCCGGTGCTTCTCCTGCTCTTCCGCGGTCAGGTTCGGGTTCTTGTCGAGAAAGTTCTCGACGTGGTCTTCGAGCAGCTTGTCCGCGCGGTAGCACTCGCCCGACTTGGTGCACTTGACCATGAGGTCCGTGAAGCGGTCGACGTGGCCCGACGTCTTGAGCACGATCTCCGGCATCAGGTTCGTGCACTCGACCTCCAGCAGCTTGTCCTCAAACACAAAGTGGCGGCGCCACGCTCGCAGCAAGTTCGCCTTGAGCGCGCACGCAGGCGGACCAAAGTCGTAGAAGCCGCCGATGCCGCCGTAGATCTCGAACGACGGCACGACGAACATCTTGCGGATCAAGAGGTCGTCGAGCGCCTTCTTGTCGTTCTTCGAGAGGCCGTCGAGCTCAGGACCCTGCTTGGCGACCTCGGCGTCCAGCTGCAGCTTGAGCGCCTTGAGCGCGTCCACCGCAGCTTTCACGTCCTCCGCGGCGCCGCCGTTCTGCTTGAGTTCGCGCACGAGCGCACCCTGGCGCGTCACGGACGCACGGAGCGCATCGATATCCACTGGCGCAGTGCTGGACATGGCGGTGGTGCTGGTGGGGCTGGCGATGGATCTCGTTGAGGGGGTCAGCGCCACAGAAAGCAACTTCTTGTATGAACTGCGAGGAGTGAGTGAGCTGTCAAAGAGTGGAGATAAGACACTTTCACACCCTAAAGCGTCGAGAGGCTCTTACACTTGGTCTTTGTAAGAGCATTGCACATTTTGCGAAATGTGGATTGACCATACAAAGACGAAGTGAAAGAGTCACTATAGTGGTCGTTCCTGAGTCTCACGTCGGAAACGTCGGAATAGTGAGACGATTTTGACGTTTCTGGCGTGATACTGTGTGATTGGTGGGTTGATCAGCCAATCACGAGCATATTCTTCTGGTCACAGAGTTTCAACAATGTCAACCACGAAAAAGAATGCCATTGATGTGGCCCACGCGTGCAATTTCATGCAGCGAAATGGGAAGGACAGAGCGAAGATCGAGGGAGGAATGAACATTCGGGACGCGGCGGACTCCTTGGAGCTCAACAGCAGTGCGCTCAGCAGGAGACTTCGCAAGGAAGCGCTTAAGCTGAAGAAGACCAAGGCGGACTCGGAGCTGGCGATCCTGATGTCGTGGCTTTCGGTCTGTAGCGACGGACTGACCAGCACCAGCACAAGAGCGAAGCGTCCACTTTTCTCTCAGCCCCTTTGTGCAACGAGTTGCAGCAACAGCAGCTGCTTGTAGTGAAGTTGGCTGTCTCTCTCACACGCAAACTCTTTATCATCACAAGCTGGCGTCCATTGTGGCGCGCATCTTTCGCTCACGTCAGCTCGCTTTTCTGAAGTTTGCATCCAGAGAAACGGTTCAGAAACCACCAGCGAAACGCACTTACCACAGCAAGTGCACTCCAGCTCTCTCACGCACGCACGCACACAGGCGGGTGCTCGCTCGCTCGAGCGTCAGGTGAGAGGCGAGCTGTTGCGCAAACAGGCTCCGCGCGAGCTCAGAGAGCGAGAGAATCCCCAAACGCACCCACCAAGCATGCGCTGCTGGAGCCCACATGCAGCTTGCTTGGTGGAACTCTTGAGGTCGCACGTTTGCCTTTTTGGAGCGAGCTTACGGACGCCGCTTCGCTTCGTGCAGTTGAAGCAGGTGCGTCGCCTCCTGCAGGTGTCCGCTGATTGGCTGGTCCAAGGACAAGGTTGTTGCGACGTCACTCTTGCGCAGCTATCTCGCCCCTTGTTTTTTCATACCCCCTTTTTTATTCGAGTTATATTTGACTAAGTCGAGTGTTCGTATTTCTACAATGCAAACTGTCCATTCACGATACCCGTTTAGAAGAGATCAAGTATCCTTTTCGCAAGATCTACGCATTTTAGAAGCCAGGTTCGTCCGCAGAAAATAGACTTTGCCACAGTGTCACTCGTCAAAACTTTGGATAGGAAGGAAAGAAGAGCACACACTCACACACTTCAAAGGCGATTGGAAGAACAGGAAGAACAGGAAGACGAGCTGCTGGCTGCTGTTGTTGCTGTCGCCATCGCCGGCTCACTCCCAGCTAGGCATTATCGCTTTCTCGAGGCGCTGCGCACGTCTGTCCAGCTGCAAACTCAAGCGCTCCCACACACTCGTCTGGTATGCTGCGCCGCATGCACTCGTCGCGCGCTTCCTCCGCGACGCTGCGCAAGCACGCCGCGCACCGCATGAGCTCCTCGACGTCCCGCAACGCAGCTCCTATTGCCGCGAGCGTGTCGCCGGTGACGCAGTTTGCCGCTTCGTCGTCAGGTGCGGGTGGGCAGAAGGACGGCGAGCTGTCCTTCGACCGGACCGAGCAGATCTTCAAGCACAAGTCCACGATCGAGCTGCTGCGCGCGTACGGCGTGTTCAAGGTGTCGCAGCTGTCGTTGCTCGTCAAGCACAGCGAGCGATTGGTCAAGATGTCGTACCAGTTCCCTGGCGCAGCGTTCACGAACAAGTTCCTGCGCGCGACCTTCTTCGGCCACTTTTGCGCCGGCGAAGACGCAAACGAGATCCGACCCGTGCTCCAGAAACTCGCGCACGCCGGCATTGGGGGCATCTTGGACTACGCCGCAGAAGCCGACGTTGAAGAACCTCGCGACCTGAACGGTGTATCACAGAACCTCGTCTCAGCGCGTACCTACGACTACGAAGACGAATCCACGTGTGATGCGAACGCGTCGATCGCGCGCCAAGCGATTCTCGATGCTGGCAGCACCGCTGCTACAGGCGAGCCAGCGTTTGTTGCGATCAAGTGCACGGCGTTGGGCAAGCCCGAGTTGCTGATGCGCATGTCGTCCATCATTGTGCAGGCGCAGCTGCTCTTCCACTCGCTCGACGGTCCAAACCTCTCGCGCGCCAAGACGCAATACCTGGAGAAGCTGGTCGACTACCCGACGCTGAGCGCCGGTCTGCGCAACGCTGGCGTGCAGATGGAAGAAGACGAGCTCAAGAAGCTGTTTGCGGAAATGGACAAGAAGTCTGGCGACGGAGTGATCGATTACGTGGACTGGGTGAGCTTCCTGGACCCGTTCGACTTGACGATGGGTCCGCTGACGCAGTTCATCCAGGAAGATCCGCTCAATGACGCCGAGAAGACCCAGCTGCGCAACATGATCCGCCGCCTGGAGTCGCTCGCGAACGAAGCCAGCGAAATGGGCGTCAAGCTCATGGTCGACGCCGAGCAGACGTACATGCAGCCGGGCATCGACCACCTGGCACTCAACCTGCAGCGCAAGTACAACCGTGAGGGCAAGGACGTGATCTACAACACGTTCCAGTGCTACCTCAAGATCTCGGGCGACCGTGTTGATATCGATCTGGAGCGTGCGCGCCGAGAGAACTTTCGTTTTGCGTGCAAGCTCGTGCGTGGCGCGTACATGATCCAGGAACGCAAGCGCGCGCGCGATCTGGGGTACATGGACCCGATCCACGACTCGATCGGCAACACGCACCACAACTACAACGCGCAGGTCGAGAAGCTCTTGAAGAACAACGCGATCGCGAGTTTCATGGTCGCGTCGCATAACGAGGACTCGGTGAAGAACACGGTGAAGCTCATGGACAAGTACGGCATCGACCGCAAGAGCGGCGGCGTGTACTTTGGCCAGCTGCTGGGCATGTGCGACCACGTGTCGTACACACTGGGCAGCGAGCACTACCGCGTGTTCAAGTACGTGCCGTACGGTCCAATCCACGAGGTGCTTCCGTATTTAATCCGTCGCGCGCAGGAAAACTCGGGGCTCATGAGCGGCGCGACCAAGGAGATCAAGTTGCTGCAGAAGGAGATCGTGCGCCGCGCCACGGGCTTCTCCTCGTAATGAGTCCCATCCATACAAGTAAGTATCTACCACCAACTCACACAACCCAGACTTCTGCAAACTCTATCCATCCAGGAACTCATCCATTCGAAGTTGCAAAGGAAGAGCACGATGTAGTATATAATAACGCCATTGAGCGACAAAATATAAAGCTCTGTACAATGAATATGAAATTGGTTGGTTGCCCATCATGCATTCTGAAGCTCCCGTGCAGTTGAGCTGCCAATCAGCACACGGCGAAGCACTCCACTCCCTTGGGCAGCTAGAGCAGCGCGACAGAGACCTCGTCCTCCTGTTCTGCCTTCTTTGCGTGCCCACCGGCCGCATCTTGGGCTCTCGCCGCTGCCGCTCCGTCCAGCGAAGCTGAGCCACCAGACGAGGTGAGCTTACGTCTCTTGGCAGAAGGAGGAGTGCTGGTCTTGTCCCCCAATTCGTCGCTCGAGAGCGAATGCGAGTCGCCATTCGCGCCATTGCCACTCGGTTGCTTTGCTGCTACAGCAGCAGCAGCAGCATGGATCGCCGCCGCTTCCTCGATCGCGATCTGGTGCTCGGACGAATGGTGCAACGAGGAATGGTCAAATGGGAGATCTTCTTCATCTGTGGCGCGAGTGGATAGGAGAGTGCGAACACTCAGTCAGTCAGCGGATTTGAATGTTTTCCAGTGAGAATGAGAAAACAAACAACGGTCGGTTCGGTACTTACATGCCGAGTCCAGGAACGCAGATTCCTCGTCCTCTTCTTCAAGAGAGCTGCTCGCGCGCAGTCCAGAGGTGAGGTCGTGATTGTTGCTGCTGCCTGTACCGGTGAGCATGCGCTTGCACGTGCGCTTGTTGTGACCCTTGACGCCACAGACGCTGCACGCCAGCTTCTCTTGCTTCACGTCTCCGAATTGCTGGATTTGCTGGATCTTGCGAGGTCGTCCTCTCGACTTAGGTGGCGGGATCGGCACAGTCACGTTGTCCGAGTCGACCGTCTCCACGTCGATTGGCGTGATCCGACCTCCGTACAGAGTCTTGAGCGACGACATCAAAAACATCCGCGGAATCACTTCGGCGCGCATCAAACCTGCAAAAGAGATCGCGAGAAACACGTGCAGGCACGGGAACCGGGACACGTCGTACTCCCCACAAGTGCAGCTCTGCTTGGCAAAGTCCACGATGCGCTGGCGACCCGTCTGGTGATCGATCACTTCGTATCCGTTCTCTGCAACGCGAAGCACTTCGTAGTGGTTCGCCTCCGCCTCGTACTGCAGCAGGATCGAGTGGAACTCCTCAGGGTACTCGGAACTGCTTTGACCGTACTTCTCGAAGCGCTGGAAGAGCGTGCTTGCGACCTTGGAGACCCACCCGACGAGAATCATCAATGGTGTCTTCGTGGAAAGAGTCTCGAGCCACTGGAACGACGCGTCTGGCGCGATACTCGCTGCTGCATTTGCAACCTGCGCACTGGAGCCCGACGCCGCAAAGAGCTCCACCGCGTCCGATTGACTGCAGCTTGGGAACAAGTCGTGCAGCGGACGCTGGAGCTCTTCGCCTCGGCTGTGCACGAAAGTCAGCACGGAGTGTCCAAACTCTGGGATGGCTTTCTGCAGCTGCTTGAGGAAGAAGAGCCAATTCTCTTCCGACTCCACTGGGGCAACACCAATCGCGATCGGCACGTTCTCGCCCATCGCATCCTGCGTCGTCGCAGTCATCAGCACGCCCCCGTACGCCGACGTGATCAGAAACACACTGAGCAGCACGGACGAGCGGCAGTAGCGCAGCGTCAGCTGCAGAGGCTTTGGGCACAGGAACGCGCGCGCGAAAGTCGTCGTGTCCGGCAGGTGCTCGAATGCAGCGACCGAGCCTTCGTTGCTCTTCACGAACGCGTCCAAGTAGCCGCGAATCTTCATGAACGAGGCGCTCTCGCCCTTCTTCTTCTGATTGCGGAACGCGCTCAGCGCTCGCCACGCGGTCATGTACGACGTCGACACGCCAAACTGGTCTTTCATGATCCCCGCCATATCCTTTGGACGGACGCCGTCGCCTGCTTGGAGCATGTAAGGCTTTGCCGTCTCCATGAGCGCGGCAGCAGAGACAAAGTTGCCGGGATTCGACTGTGCGATCGAGCAGTTTGGACCGTGCGTGACCACTGCGCGCGTGACGTACACTCGTCCGTTCGTGTGGCGATTCGCGGAGACGACGAACTCGCACGTCGTGGGGGCGGTCTTGCGGTTCTTCCACGTCGGACAGCGGGCTTCAAGGCGCTGGGGGCTACTGTGCTGCATGTAATATGGCACGCTCATGCGCACCGAGATGACCTTGAGCTCGCGTCTCAATTCGCCCATGTCGCTGTAGCTCTCGCGGAACGGCGGGCAGCGAGAAGGAATGCTGGACGCGCCACCAGTCATACTGTCTCGGATGAGGTGCGCGACCGCGACCAAAGAAGCACCACCGGGTCCAGTTTGAGCCGCATTAGCGACACTTGGATTCACGGCTGGTGTTGGTGACGCGGTATGAGGCGGCGCCAGGTTCATGTACGCCTGCACGAGCGCGTCGTTGCCCGCGGCGACAGCGGCAGCTTCGTGGGCTGCAGTGATCCCGCGTCGCAGCTCGTCGTGGTCCTCCTGGGTCGCATCTGTTGCTGTAGTAGCAGAACTCGGGTTGACGTCATCGCCTGCGGTCGGGGAGACGCTCGTCGTCGTCGTCGCCTGTGGCTGGGCGATCGCTGCCACTCCAGCAGCGCCATCCTCGTCATGCGTCGATGCAGTGCGTGTTCTCGCCATCTTCGCGCGCGTTTTCCGTAATTTCCCGCAACTGCTGTGGCCACAACCGCAAGAAACAGACACGAGGGGAAAACGACTTTTTTGGCTTTTGAAAAAAATGATGAGTGTACCGGTGCAGGTGGTACACTCCTCATTCCGCAACAGAAATCATTAAAGCAGAGAATTGCAGCAGAAAGCGGTTGCCGCTTGAGAGGGAAGCTTGATTTCTTCCCCCTTTCTTGAGCTTGAGTGCATTGCATGCAACAAAGGCTCGACACAAGCATCAGCAACAAGAAAGCGCAGCAAACAAGAAGGAGATCGAAGCTCTTCCATTGCGCCGCGTGTGTGTAAGAGAGAGAGAGAGAGAGAGAGAGCAAACGCCAGTAGTCATGAGCGCATCCGGAAGCCACGACGGCACCGCCCCCAGCAACGGCCACAGCCGGAATAGCAGCACGAGCAGCGGGATGCTGAGCTCGTTCTCCGCGCAGCCGCCGCAGATGATCCCACCGCCACCACCAGCGCCGCACGTCGGGGTCATGCCGCCTGTGGTACTCCCAGCGCCGCCGATGCCATCACCATTGCTCAACCACGCAGGTGCGTGTGTGTGTGTGTGTTGCTGTCGTCTTGGTGTCAACTGGATTGTGGGGGTTGTGAAAATGGATCTTTTGAGATTGACATGTTGAGAACGATTGTGTCTATGACATGACAGGTCGCTTTTCGCCGACAGACCACATTTCGCCTGAAATCACGCACAGCCCAAACCCACTGCACCAGCTTCTGCAGCCACAGCCACAGCCACCAGCACCATCGCAGTACCCACCTCCACCTTCACCGCAGGCGCAGCAGCTGATGCAGCACCAGCACCAATTTTTGCAGCAGTTCATGTCCAGCGGCAGCAACGGCCACTTGCGAAGTGCACCACTGTCGCCAGCTCCGCTTAGTGCTCCGTCAGCTCCTCCTGCGTCGCTGTTCCAGCAGTTCCCGCCTCCCCGCTCGAGTCTACAGAACGTCAGTCAGCAGCAGACCAGTACTTTCCAGGTCGGCACGTTGGCATCTGCGAACTCAGTTGTGCGAAGCGTCAGCTCTACAGTCGACGGCGGGCGAAGCATCGGTGGCGCGGGATCGTCTACGAGCTCCATGAGTGGCTCTCCTCGACGAGGAAGCCGCCCAGGAAGCCGCATCTCCGGCGAGCATGTCGAGTACCGAACATTGGGCGACCAGCAGGGTGAGAGCCGCTCACTCGAAGTGATGCCAATCACGCTGTACAACTCGGAGCGCACGTCGCAGCTGGGCAACCTGATCTCGGTCAATGAGCATTTCATCTCGTACCCGATCCGCAACGGTCTCATCCGCGTGATCAGCCAGAGCTCAGTAGACCGTTTGCTGATCCGCAAGCATGAGAACCACTCGGTGACGGAACTGGCGTTCTTTAACAGCAAGTCGGACATCTTGCTCAGCTCAGGCACAGACAACCAGATCGCGATCTGGCGAATCGACAACGATCCGATGAACCGCGAGCTGCTGAAGACGATCCCGACTGCGGCGCAGCGCGTGAAGTGGCATCCGTTCGATTCCAGCAAGATCGCGATCGTGAACGGAGGAACCGCGTTTATCACGGACCTCTCGAGCGTGA
The DNA here is from genome assembly GCA_023333815.1 of Globisporangium recalcitrans. Taxonomy (NCBI): domain Eukaryota; phylum Oomycota; class Peronosporomycetes; order Pythiales; family Pythiaceae; genus Globisporangium; species Globisporangium recalcitrans. The sequence continues at coordinate 121,897 of JAASFO010000003.1, forward strand.
ATGCTGACGGAGAAGGCGCTGAGAACCTGTACGAGATCAGTGTGGTGTGCGGACAGTCGTCGGCTCAGATCAATGACGTCGCGTTCTCGCCGAATGGCGAAACTGTGCTCACTGCAGGCGCCGACGGACTGGTGCACGTGTACCGAGTCAGCGAGCGTCACAACAACCACCCCGCCGAGTTCATCCACCGCTTTGAGCCGTTCGATGGTCGCGCCGTGAACAGCCTGCACTTTTACGGAGGCAACCTCGTGAATCAGTCGGGTTTGCTCATCGGCGGCGAAGGCAACTCGCGCATCTCGCTGTGGAATGCGCCAGTGAGTGAAAGTGTCCAGCCAACATGTTTCCAGACAGTGAAACTCCTCGGTGCGTCGGACGGCGAAGCGTCCTCGTCGTCGGAGGTGATCAACGAAACACTGTTTGACCCAACGACCCAGTTCCTGTTCGTGGCGGACCGCACCCGTCCGATCATCTACGTACTCCACTTGGCTCCGAGTGCGAACGCGCGCACGCCTCGGCGCTTTGACAACATCACGGAGTTCTCGTTGGCGTACCCAGTGCTGTCGATGGGTGTGCTGAACCGCACGCAGCAATCCCAGCCAGCGCGAGGAGGGGACGGGAACGATCTGGAGCCATCGGCAGATGCGCTCTTGAACTTTTCGATGCAGCTGTACAGTCTCCAAACGCAGGCTATCCAGCGCTACCACGTGGCTGCGACGAACTGCTATGTTCCGCTCAAGCAGCCAGCGCGCGGCTCGATCGAGGACGAGCTCCCTTCAAACGAAAGCAGCGAGGGCTTTGGACAAAGCGTTGGTGCGTTGACAACCGAGGGAGAAAACGTTGAGACGTCGCACCAGTCCGCGGCGGAATCCCCTCGCGCGACCGCAGCGTCGCCAGAGACTGAGATCGATGTGCAGAATGGCGATTTGGAAGGCGGCGACGGCGATGATGACGACGAAGACGACGAGAACGACCAGCTGGACTCTTTCCGCAACAACTCTGGGATCGGATCCCCAGCGCGCAGTGCTGCCAGCGTCGGTGCCGCATTCCGTCCTCCGCATCTGACTGTGAACAACGAAGACACTGCGTCTTCTGTTTGTGGCGAAGACGGCTCTGCGTTCAGCTTGCGCTCGTACGCGCGCTCGTCTCCGTCGTCGTCCGTGCGCGCGTTCCAGGACGAGTCTTCTGTCCAGTACGAGCCATCGCTCGATGACACGGCGAGTGAAATGTCGCAGCAGTCGATTCTGTCGTTCTTGCGTCGCATGGAAGCGAGCCAGACCCAGCGCGACGAGCAGCTGCGTGAGCAAATGCGCATTGTCATGGGGAACCTGGGGAACCATCTCACTGCGCAAGTGGCGGTGCAAGTCGAGAAGTCGATTCAAAAGCAGTTGCAGACTGTGCTGGTGCCAGCGATGGGTCGTATCGTGCTCCACACGATGGAGAACAACTTTATGAAGCCTGTGCAGAACGGTTTCCAGCACGTGATTTCAGAGAAGCTGATCCCTCACATGGAGCAGAAACTGAGCGAGTCGCTGAGCACCGCGCTTCCAGAGCAAATGGGCACCGGCGTGCAAGAAATGGTGGAGCGCGTCGTGGAAGATGTGCGCCAGCCAGTGCGCGAGTCGTTCCGCGAGTGCTTCCAGGATATCATCATCCCGTCTTTCCAGGCCGCGACGCAGAAGATGTTCGAGCAGATCAACGACACTTTCGTGAAGGGCACGCGCACGGCGTTTGAGAACAGCGGACAGAGCAACAGCAACGCGCAGGTCACGAAGCAGCTGATGCAGCTGATTGACGTGGTGGACGGACTGACGAAGAAAGTGGACCAGCTTGCTGTCGCTGTGGAAAGCGGTGAAGGCGTGAGTGCAGGAGCAGGAGCAGGAGCAGGAGCGCCAGTGGCGTCGCCTGAAAGCCAGCAGTTGGAGGCACAGAAGAGCGCTGTTCGCGCTTTCGTCGCGCGCGAAGACTACGAGGAAGCGTTCAAGCTGGCGCTCGGCGCTCAGAACGTGGACTTGGTGGCGTACACGTGCCAGCAGTGCGACGTGCGCGCGGTGCTGAACTGCCGACCGCTGCAGCTCTCGCAGATGCTGATCCTGTGTCTCGTGCAGCAGCTCGGCGCAGACCTGGCGGACGATCTGCAGACGAAGCTCAGCTGGCTGCGCGAGTCGCTGCTGGTGATGGACGTGCGTGACGCGTCGATCGCGGGCTTTGTGTCGAGCGTGCTGCAGGAGCTGCAAGTCGGACTGAACAACGTGCCAGCGGAGTACCGGGACTCGCAGTTTACGCTCATTTACCACATTCTGAACTCGCTGCTGAGCTCCACCGCGTAGAGATCACATGCGAAGCATCTTTTCATGGTGAGCAGAAGGGACAGTCGTGGGATGTATAAAATGGCGACTGACTGGCACGAGCGCACGGCGAATGAACGCAACGAAAGCAGGTTGTGCGTCATGAGGTGGATAGTTGCAGTAGAGCAGGCAGGTAGGTAAATAGGTTGGTTGGCAGTGAAGAGATAGGATGAAGAATGGAACCAATAATGTGTTGAGTGTGTCTGTGTTAGCCTTTCTCACAAAGCGCCTGTTTGGAACCGCGTGCCGTTGGAGATCGCGATGAGCTCGTTCGCGACGGTCTCGACTTCGTCGGCGTCGCGGCCTTCGACCGTGAGGCGCGAGTTGTAGGACTCGTCCTTGACGCCCGTCTTCTCCTGCGTCAGGTTGACGTAGCTGCCGATGACCACGCCCGGGTACTTCTTCTGGATCGCCTTCATGGGCGTTGCGATCACGCCCTCGTAGCTCATCGTGTGCACGATCGCGCGGTGGATGGGGACGCCCACAAAGTGCTCCTCGTTGTACGTGAGCATGTCGCGGACCATCGACGGGATCCCAGGCAGCACGTACACGTTATGCACGATCGCAAGCGGCACCCAGCTGCCCGTCTCCAGGATCTTGCAGCCAGCAGGCAGCGTCGCCATGCGCAGCACGTCCTCGTTGAGGTCCCCAGCGCGTCCCAATTTGCGAGCGTATGCGCGCAGCGCCTCGGCGGTCGGCTCGTGCAGCTCGAGACCGACGCCGAACGCTGTCGCCACGCCTTCGTACGTGAGGTCGTCGTGCGTGGGTCCGATGCCGCCAGTCGTGAAGACGTACCCCGTGGGACCAACGACGTCCGACAGCTCCTTCACAGTCGAAGAGATGATCTGCGTCCAGGGTAGTTACACGCATTAGTCTCATTCTCAGCACCAATGGCACGAGCACTCGTAGCAATAAAGCCACTCTTACATCCAGCTCGTCAGGGATGACGACAATGCGCTTCACGTCGATGCCGCGGCGGAACATCAGCTTGGCAATGAAGAACGAGTTCGTGTCATGGGTCTGTAGTCACACACACACACAGATCAACATGCACAACAACAAGAGCACATGAGTAGACATACAGCAGCGTTGCCGGCAACTGACGACAAGCGTTGGTGCTGCTGAACAGAGGAGCGCTCGTTTCGGCAGCTCAGCCGTTTAGCCAACAGCGAGGCAGTTGCAGATCACAAGACAACGCGCACGCGTACGTGCACATACCCTGCCCTTCAGCACTTCGTTCGCGACCACGCAGATCGCGGCGCTGGGTGCAGTAGCAGCAACAGAGGTCGTCGTCGAAGTCGTCGCCATCGTACGTCTCTGCGTAAGAAAGGAACGCGCGAGAAGAAGAATGCAGCGCGCTGACTTGCCTTTGTGCTGATTCTGACAGCTCAATCCGATCCGATACGTCATCCACAAAAGTGAACGCAATTCAGTACATTACTCATTGTATGTGGCCCACACTAAATGAAGGACACCATGATCATCATCATGATGTCCAATCATCGATTATCGATGATGACCTCACTCTAACTTTGATTTGCTTGGTTATGCGTGTGACTCTGGAGTCTGGTTTTGGTGTCTACAACGCCTCGGTCTCGAATCGCGCGCCACTCGAGATCGCGGCCAGCTCGTCTGCGACCTTCTCGACTTCTTCTACGTCGCGTCCTTCGATCGTGAGGCGCGTGTTGTACGACTCGTCCTTCACGCCATCCACAACCTGGTGCGTCAGGTTGATGTAGCTGCCGATCGCGACACCCGGGTACTTCTTCTGGATCGCAGTCATGGGCGTCGCGATGTCGCCTTCGTACTTCATCGTGTGAACCTGGTGGCACCGCCATACATTACATTTTATGAGCTCTGCCGAGAGCACGAGAGGTGACCAACCCGAGTGGACAGATCACACACGAACAGCAGTACTACGTACAATGGCGCGGTGGATGGGGACGCCCACAAAGTGCTCCTCGTTGTACGCGAGCATGTCGCGGACCATCGACGGGATCCCAGGTAGCACATACACGTTGTGGACAAGCGCGATCGGCACCCAGCTCGCCGTCTTGAGGATCTGGCAGCCAGCAGGCAGCAGCGCCATTCGCAGGCGGTCTTCGTTCAGATCGTGACCGCGGTTCTGCTTCACCAGGTAGTCGCGGAGGCCGTCCGCAGTTGGCTGATGGAGCTCCAGACCCAGTCCGAACGCTTTCGCCTGTCAGGTTGCCAATGAAACACAAACGCAAGAGAGTCAGACAACATAGTAAACACGAATTGGTGAGCAACTTGCTGCTCATGCGCACCACTCCTTCGTATGTGATGTCGTCGTGTGTTGGTCCGATTCCTCCGGTCGTGAACACGTATCCATTCGGTCCCACGACATCCGAGAGCTCCTTCACGGTCGAGGAGATGACCTATAGCAGTCACACGAAAGAGCAAGTCAGCGCCAGGACCATCCTCCCTCAAACGAGCTCTGCACACCAACAGTCACCAGGCTGTTCCTTACGTCCATCTCGTCGGGGATCACGACAACGCGCTTGAGATCAACGCCGCGGCGGAACATCATCTTCGCGATGAACAGCGAGTTCGTGTCATGGATCTACGAACACCAGCAGCAAAACCAGACAAGCAGGGTCGCCAGTACGACGCCATGAACAACGAGACGATGTCGCGCAGATACGGCAAATAACCGAGCGCAATAGCAAGCTTGGCGCGATCGATGAAGAGCTCTGGGAACGCACCTTGCCGGTCAGCACTTCGTTGCCGATCACGCAGACCGCAGCACTTGGTGCGTCGCGGACAGCAGCAGCGGTAGTAGAGAAAGAAGCCGTGCTGGGGCTGCTGGACGTGGTGGTTCGTCTCAGCGCTCCTCCGAGGGGAAGTGAGCGCTGCACGCGGCGCAAGTGGCAGAGCATTCCTTCGATGGCTTTCTTCTCCACAATGATCTGTTTGCGAAGTCACTGCGATGCAACTGCAGACATGCTGTCTCCTACATTAGTGTTCTGTGCCACACGAATAGATCTGCCTGCATTAAAAACGAATGCAACGCTATTTTAGGACATCAGTGAATAGGTGCTGATTGGGATGTCAAGCATCAATTGCCGATTGCAGCACAAATGGCAGAACTGGCGAGCGAGGCGGCGAACCCGCGGCTTCTCCAGGAGGTGCGTGGCCACTTTAATGCATCTGCTCCGTAGGAAGATAGCTGTGTGTGTGCGCGCGCAGCAGCAGACGCGCGTCTCTATCGTGGTGCTCGGACTGCTCTAGTGCGCACAAGCGACTGATGGGATCTTGATGGTGCTGACATCGCTTTCTGTGTGCTGAATTGGATCGATCGTTAGCGCATCGAGCGCGCGCAGGCGCAGATCGCGAAGCTCCAGGACGAGCTCGAGAAGTACGGAGATGTCGCGA
>JAASFO010000030.1:0-61266 GCA_023333815.1 Globisporangium recalcitrans
CGTCGCCTTGGACATCGATGGACACAGCAGACCCCAGCACTCTCGAGAATGTCCTCTTGACAGTCGTGGCTCGGCCGCGGTCTTCCCTTGTTCATCGTTCGCTGTCGCTCTTGAACGCACCACATTCTAGCAGTTGCCGTAGTGCATCGGGAGCAGGTCGTTGTCAAAGCAGTGCGCCTGATCAAAGTGGCACGCGTTCATGTACGTGACGCCGTCGTTCGCGCAGATCGGGGACACGTTGGTGTCGCAGTCGCGCTCGCAGGACTTGGCGGCGGCTGCTTGGACGGACGAAGAGCAGACGCTGAGCTGCGCGAGCACGACGAGGGCGAGCAGGGTCTTGAGGAGAGCCATTGTGTTGGTTGAGCTGGGCTGGGACTGCGGAGCTGAGTGCTGCTGCTGGATCTGTGGTGAGGCTCGGACGCTGGAGATTGGAGAATGAGCTGGTGGTGGGCGGAGGCTGTGAGTCTGATGAGCGGGACGTGAAGGAGGAAAGAGAGAACGTGATGGAGATGAGCTGGGCTGCATCAGCTGCAGAAAAGATGGACCTCCCTCCCGAACACGCGAAAGGCTCTGACTGATTCCACAGAGATTCACTCAAATAATCGAAATCAGTACTGTGATCGAAGCTGGCTTCAAAAGTGAATGTGTATCCAGAATGTAATGATATGTGGCATTTACAGTGGATGTGTACTGCTTCATGATGTGATGTGCGTGACGTAGAAAGTGCAAATGGATGAGCGCATGTGAACACGCCAATCGGAATACAGTGTCGACACATGCATGGGAATATTGATGCTGGTGAACCTTCCACAGACTGCTGAGAAGGAGAAGGAATGGAAGGGTCTGCGGCAATGGCGCCGGATTGCCATGTGCCCTGCATTCGGCGATACCTTTGTTGAGGTTTCCCTTGGACGTGGCGAGAGTGAACAACCAAAAGCGTGCGTACGATGTGCCGTGATGCAGTCCGACACAGCAGCTGTGCAATCGATGGTAAAGACGCCTTCGGGCTGGCTGCTTTCGCTTTCTCATTTGCTGGCTCGCGTGCAAGAGGACACGCTGGTGCTGGGTGGGCGTCTGGCAAGCAAAGGACGCGGCTCCTGCTCATTCGCTTCGCTCGCAGCGATGAGTCGGTCGCACAGCGGCGTGTTGGCTGCGACAACATACGTCGAGGCAAGAAAAGCTTCGTCCATCCAGTCAGGTAAGACACTGATCGGCGTGTCGACGAGATCAAACCAGAGAACTCGAAGAGGTGCCGCCAATGTGGTTGGGAACGAGATCGGGTTGCCATCGAGGAGAAGCAAGCGGAGCGGGTAGCCCTCGAGCAGCTCAAGCGGAACGGAGGTGATGTTGTTCAGCGCGAAGCCGGCATCCCGCGGCTGCAGGCGAAGCACCACGAGTGGGAACTCCTGCAGCTGACACTCCTCGAACACAACGTACAAGCCCGTCGGCCAACTCTTGTCGAGTGTGTCTGGAATGGCGCTGATGTTCGTGCGGCTAAACTCGATATCTCGCAGCCTCTGCGGAAAGTCGGCGGACTGAAGACCAATGGGAAGCTCGCGCATTTCCGTTTCGACAATGAACAAGAAACGAAGCTCAGGGTAGCGAGTATTCGTGACGGCAGCTGCTTCACTCCATTCCAGAATCGTCGAATTGTACACCTTGAGCCCCAGCAACTCGTGTAGCGCCTGGATTCGCTGGGGGGACACCAGCAACGGGCAGTGGCGGATCGCAAAGTGCTCAATGCTGTCTGGGTAGAAAATGCGCAAGATCTGATCGAGTCCGTAGTGCTTATTCCGCACGTCGAATGCTGCGAAGACTGCTCGCATCAGCTTCCAGACGTGACTGATCGCAAGGGAGAGTCAGAATAGAACTGGCATCGGTGGCTGCAATGGAACTGGGATTGCGCAGACTTGTTCTCAGCCCAACTGCACAGCTTTAGAATATCGGATCTTGGTGCGTTTGGCAAGACATTGCATCCATCAGCATGGATCACTTTGACGAGCTGCTTGCTTTGAAAATGGTGTTCTGTTCAGCTGACACAATGTCGGTTCCTTTCTATTTCTTGATTTGGATGGTGTCGTCAGGGTTCGAATGAACACATCTGGGAAAGTGGAGGTGCTGCGTAGTGTTGTATCAGAAGCTGTACGGACCTCTGAGAGCACAAGGTGGGTGGACTGCACTGTCCACTGAATGATCCCAGACACGCGGAGATGACAGACACAGAGAGACAGATAGATAGCTCATGCACGAATGGACACGGGTTTGTCCGACGCCACTTGCTAATGTGCCCAATCCTGTAACTGCGCCAGTGCTCACGTTCACTCGAGTGTGTAAGACGGATTCCTGCTCTCTTCGTCGCTGATAGGAAAAATCCCATATCCTCGACGTCTTCAGTCGAGACCGAGTAGCAGTCCAACCCAGCGACCTCTGCTTGAAACGACAGCTTCTCTCCTGTTGTCAGCCCCATGCGGATCATTCGGTTGCAAAACGGGGTGTTCCCAGCCAGAACCATCGAGCGAGCAAGAAAGCGCTCGTCGATCCAAGCGGACAGAGCGGCAACCTGGGTCGCAACGAGGCTGATCCAAGTTGCTCGAGGAGCGCGCGTCAAGTTGCTCGGAAGCGCCGCAATTGGGTTTCCGTCGAGGTAAAGCACTGCGGGCGACGCTGGGTCCAGCAGCTCCGTCGGTACACTCGAGATGTTGTTCATCGCGAGGGACAGGAAACTCGGCTTCAGGATGGAAAGCACGCTCGGAACTTCCTGGAAGCTACAACTCTCCAGGATGAGAAACATGTGCTTTGGCCAGTTCGAAGCGATGGTGTCGGGGAGTCTCGAGACATTCGACCGAACAATCTCTACGTCCATGAGCCTCTTGGGAAAGTCAGCAGACTGCAAGCCCTGGGGGAGTTCGGTCATGCTCACCTCCACGAGAAACACGAACAGCAGGTATGGATGGTGTCTGTTTGTCAGCGCAGCTTGTGAGTCCCACCTGAGAATGGTTGAGTTGTAGAGCTTGAATCCGCGAAGCTGGCTCAGGCTCTGGATGCACGACGGCATCTCAAGCAGCGAACACCGTCGAATGACCAGGTACCCAATCCTGTCGGGGTCGAAGATATTCAGGAACTTGCCGAGATCTTCCTCGTTTCCAGCCGACTTCTCGAGCATGCAGTCGTATCCCAGTAGCAAACAGCTCGGCTTGGTGCCAAACCACGGCCGAGTGCGCAGCAGGCACTCAGGGTACGCTGGCAACGAGGCTGCATACAGATGGAGGACAAGAACAGCGAAGCCCCACACCAGCAGCAAGTGGCGACCACCACTCTCGACGCGGGTTTTCCACGAGACTGGCCGATGAGGCTGTGCGGCCGAGCCTTCCGACGGACTAGCAGCACTTGGACTTGGGGCTACTGATGCCGCGGAGTAATGGGTCATCGAGGGACCGACTACCAGCACTGGCGGTGTAGCGACCCTGATCAGCTTGGTGACTGCGTACAGCCAACGAGCGACGCTTGACCCGAGCAGGAACTTGGACACCGCATCCCAAAAAGACGTCACGAGCAAAGACTGGAGCTCGTTGATCGCCTGAGTGAGCCACACGTCCGTGTACCAGGAGGTGACGCCAAAGCCTCCTATGTCGGTGTTGAACTGCAGCAAGTGCGGCCAGGAAATCGCCAGCGGGATCGCGACGTGCGACACGAAGTCTAGCGAAACACTCACGAGCGCACACCCGAGCCGCAGTTTGCCCACGTTTGCTGGAAACACGTACCGGACCAAAGGCGCGGACCAGCAATTCAGCACCAGGAGCGTTGCGATCACGTTGTTCATCCACACTCGCGGGACCAGGCAGCTCAGACGATACGTTTGGTACGTCTGCAGACTCGTCTGCACCAGTTCACGAAACAGGAAGAAGAGTCCATAGTTCTGGTCGCGGACATCCATCGCTGCGTAGCAAGCCATGGTCGCGCTCCAGACCGAGCCCAGCGCTGTCGACATGACTCGCGGTAAGAAAGAACTGCATGTCCGGAAAGTACCACTCGCATCTTCCTTGATTTGGAGCATCGCTCTCCGGTACACTGCTGTTGGTGGTCCTCCCGGACTCGGAGAACTCGGCTCGGTCGTAACGGAGGCTCGCCGGAGACTATACGTTCGCGAGCACATCGAGCGAGAGAGAATGTCCCAGAGGAACCAGACGTGGATACTCCCCAACGAGAAGTACATGGCCGTCACTTCTGGAAAATACTGGACGTCCACCGCGACCTCGTACAGCATGAGCGCTTCGATAACAACGCAGTGACGCAGGTAGAGGTATGTGATGCCGACACTGATCACGAACGCAGCACAGAGGGAGTGGGCGAGCACGATTATGAACCACGCGCGGCGGGATGTGTGCGGAGTCACAAACACCAGCATGCGCGCGGGGTCAGCGTGGCTTGGTGGCGGTGGCGCTCGTTCACTCCGCAGCCGGGAAGACACCCGCTTGGGGGTGCTTGACGGAGCAGCTGCCACCTCCGCGCTGGCTCTGAACGTCATACTTTGCTGCTTGCTTCTTGGCTGATTACCGATGCCAAAAGCCTTTCGCTGGGCAACCTGGGCACTCAATATGCAACAAGTGACTGACAGACAGACGGGTGGCGTTCTTTTGGATGGGGCGATATACTTAGGATCGAGGACAACAATAGAGTCCGAGGAAGGCGGCAAATTCCCAAGCACATCTGAGCTCCAAAGAAGGCTACATCTCGGAATGATACGTATAAAGCACAGCATCGGCATGCCAGCTCCGCCGCTTGAGTGAGGCATCGGTATGTGAGCACGTGAATGGCAATATTGGTTTCGAGCCTACTTTGTCTACGTTGAAAATGTGTCTAGAGCAAGAGAGTCGACGTCTGGTTGGTGGAGAAACCTTCCACTTCATGCTTCCAGCACAAGTTTTGTGTGGTGGACAACGTCCTAACGATGGACGGATCGGCGAACTGACCCAAAGCAGCATTCAAGGCCAACTCGGACACCAAGGTGAGCCGCGCGACGACCCATTCGCGATTCGCGATTTGCGCGAGATCGTGAGTGTGTTGGTACCTTTTTTTCAACTCATGGGGACTCTTTGGTGCAGTTTTAGTCGAGCTCTGTGGTGCATTTTCCAACGAGCAAGAACTGAGATCTGAGACAGATATGTAGAAAGTACACCATCGTCAGAACCAGCGAAAATACAGTTAGCTGACGAGTCTGGCGAGCCAGTCACGTTAGTTAACGTCGAAAGCTTCCGCTTGAGTTTTCTGGCTTGGTTTCCACCAGTCAAACCTGGATCTGAGCACATAGTTTACTCTCTCATCCGAGCCAACATGTAAACTACAGCGTAAGCTACGATTACGCCCAGTCGTCTTTTTGGCTTGTTGTGAGTATGGTGTGAGTGTGAGTGCGTGCGTGAGCTGTCTTTGTGTTTAGTACAAAACAAGTGATAGTGATTCAATTGCAGCCTGCAAGAGAAGAAGCAACAGAAAGGAGCGAGTGCGCGCGCGAAGGTGACGACGAGACAGGAAGGAGCCCGCAGCAGCAGTCGCTAAAGCAGTCGGGTGAGTTGCCGTGTGAGTGTGTAGGTGCGTGTGAGAGTGTGTCTGTCTGTCTGCTTTATGCGGGCGTGAGTGCGACCGCCTGAGAGAGCCAAAGGAGATGTTCGAGAGCTTTCTAGAAGCTGTCTCTCTTTGGATATGCGTGCTTGCGTGTGTGAAGGGAGGTGAAAGTGGCGGATGCAAGTAACTAGGCTTTCCCCCTTGCGCGTAGTTATTCATATTGCGCGTGTGGTTGAGCAGAGAGGTATGAGCATAGAGAGAAAGAGCGTTTTAGTCCATCTGTGTGACTGTCTGTCAGTGTGGACGATGAGTGGGATGGTGCTGCTGGTGTCTATCTGTATGTCTCTGTGTATGAGTGCGTATCGTGTGGTGGCTTCTGTGTGTGTAGTGAGAAAGAGACAGATTGTGATTGGTTCTGCGCGCTGCTGTCATGGTACTAACTATCTGTGCCTGCGCGCATCTGCATGCTTGTGCATATTTGCTTTCTGCGCTGCGCAGAGAGAAGCTGGACTGAAAGACAGCAAGCCCTGACAAAAAGAGAAGAAGAAGAGGAAGAACAAGATCATCATGGAAGCGATCGGCCAGAAGCTGTTGGATTTCTCGCAGCCGTTTGACGTCGCGGCGCTGGACCAGGTCGTGCAATGCATGAACGACCCAAAGAGTCCGCACCAGCGCATTGCGAACCAGATCATGGTGGCGCTGCAGGAGCACCAGGACTCGTGGACCCGCGCGTCGGACATTTTGGAGCAGTCGTCGAGCCCGCAGACCAAGTACTTCGGTCTGCAGATCCTTGAAGACGCGATTCGATACCGCTGGAAGATCCTGCCAAAGGACCAGCGCGAGGGCATCAAGAGTTACATTGTCGGCAAGCTGCTGTCCATGTCGTCGGACGAACTCACGCTTCGTCAGCAGCGCGTGTTCATCCACAAGATGGATTTGGTGCTCGTCCAGGTACATTTTTGTTTACTTGGTCTGCGCTGTCGATTGCATGATCAATGCAAAGGGGTCTCATGCGTGTTTGTGTTGTTGTTATGGCTTTTCCTTCCAGGTTCTGAAGCACGAGTGGCCGCAAAACTGGCCATCGTTCATCACAGACATCGTCAACTCCAGCAAGGTACAATGTCGCTTGTGCTGCAACAGTGGAGTGGGTTCAATGCGCAAGCTCTTTGCTGACCGAATTGTTTGCGCTTTGCTTTGATGTAGACCTCTGAGATTCTGTGCGAAAACAACATGACGATTCTGAAGCTGCTGAGCGAAGAGGTGTTTGATTTCTCCAAGGACCAGCTCACGGAGCAGAAGACGAAGACGCTGAAAGAGAGTTTGAACCACGAGTTTACGCAGATTTTCCAGCTTTGCGAGTTCGTGCTGAGCAAGTCGACCCACGTGCCATTGCTCACGATCACGCTGCAGACGCTGCTTCGTTTCCTCAGCTGGATTCCGCTGGGGTTCATTTTCGAGACGGACCTGATCAAGATCCTCGTGACGAAATTCCTGGCGACTGGTGTGTTCCGCAACGATACGATCAGCTGCCTGAGTGAAATCGCCCAACTGCGCGACGTGCCAGCGCAGTACGACGGCGTGTACGTCCAGCTCTACATGGGGGTTCTCAACGAAGTCGGCAAGATGCTGCCACCTGGAAAATCGTTCACTCGAATCTGGGAGCAGGACGACATCTTCGTGCAGCGTCTGAGTATCTTCTTCACCAGCTTCTTCCGCTACCACATCCAAGTGATCGAACGACCGATCACCGCGCCTGGTGATGAAGCCCACCAAGCTCTGCTGGCGGGTTTCACCTACCTCGTCTGCATCTCGGAAGTGGACGACGATGGTATTTTCAAGATTTGTTTGGACTACATTCATTTCTTCACTCGTGACTTGTACACGACGGATCAAAACCAAATGAACCCACTCGCTGGCTTCCAAACTGCGTCAAGCAACCGCCGCGACCTCGTTTCTCCTGTCATGACGCGTGTTCGCCACGTTATGATCTCCAAGATGGTGAAGCCGTCGGAAGTGCTGATTGTTGAAGACGAGAATGGTGAAATCGTGCGCGAAACCACCAAGGATACCGAGGCTTTGTCGCAGTACAAGACGATGCACGAGACTTTGGTGTACCTCACGCATCTCAACTACGACGATACCGAGACAATTATGCTCGAGAAGCTGACTGCTCAGGTGGATGGTACGGAGTGGTCGTGGAACAACCTCAACACGCTCTGTTGGGCGATCGGTTCCATTTCCGGTGCCATGAGCGAAGAGAACGAGAAGCGCTTCTTGGTGACTGTGATCAAGGACCTCCTCGGACTGTGTGAAATGAAGCGCGGAAAGGACAACAAGGCGGTGGTGGCTTCCAACATCATGTATGTTGTGGGTCAGTACCCTCGCTTTTTGCGTGCGCACTGGAAGTTCCTACGCACGGTGGTGAACAAACTGTTCGAGTTCATGCACGAGCTCCACCCAGGTGTTCAGGACATGGCGTGTGACACCTTCTTGAAGATCTCGCAGAAGTGCCGCCGAAAATTCGTTGTTCTCCAAGCCGGCGAAGTTCGTCCGTTCGTGGAAGAACTTTTGGACGAGTTGCCTCGCATCGTGTCGGACCTCGAGACTCACCAAGTGCACACGTTTTACGAAGCCGTCGCCTCGATGCTCGCTGCTGAAGCTGATGCTGGACGTAAGGAAGTGCTGCTTGGTCGCCTGATGAACCTTCCAAACGAAGCGTGGAAAGCGATCATGGGACAAGCTGCACAAGATGTGAACATCCTGTACGACAACCGCGGCATCAAGGAGATCATCAAGATCATTCGCACGAATGTGAAGGTCTGCAAAGCGATCGGTCCTAATGGCTTCAACTCGCAAATGGGCTACATCTTCCAGGACATGCTGAATGTGTATGCTGCGTACACTCAGCGAATCCACCAGCTCGTCGAACAAGGAGGTGAAATTGCCGTCAAGACTTCGGACGTCCGAACATTGCGAGGTGCCAAGAAAGAAACCCTGCGCCTTTTGGATGCGTTCGTGGAACATGCTGCTGGTGACGATACGTCTCGGGCTGTGGTTGCCACCCACTTCGTGCCAAAGATGCTGGAAGTTGTGTTGGCGGACTACAAAGCGACGACCCCAGCCGCGAAGGAAGCGGAAGTGCTCAGCCTGCTCGCCACCTCGATCAACAAGATGAAGAACATCATTGCTCCATCGGTGCCTGCGATTTTAGAAGCGGTGTTCGAGTGCACGCTGCAGATGATTACGAAGAACTTTGAAGATTTCCCGGAGCACCGTGTGAACTTCTTCAAGTTGCTGCAAGCTGTGAACGATTTCTGCTTCGCGGCTTTGTTCGGCATCCCACTGGAGCACCAGAAGCTCGTCGTGGACTCGATTATTTGGGCTTTCAAGCACACCGAGCGAAACGTTGCCGACACGGGTTTGGCCACGCTGTTTGCGCTGCTGCTGAACATCCAGGAGAACCCGCAGATCGCCGCTGGTTTCTACCGCTCGTTTTACTTGCTTTTGCTGCAGGACATCTTGGCGGTCCTGACGGATCGTCTCCACAAGTTCGGATTCAAGCTGCACGCTGCGATCCTTCGCCACATGTTCTCGATTGTGGACCAGATCGCGGTGCCACTGTGGGAGTCGGTGCCGAACGCTACCGTTCAACCTGGCCAGACGAACTCGGTGCGTCATTGTGTGTGTGTTTTCTTTCTTCTTCTTTTCTGTCGCCCCGCATCTATCAGCTAGTTCTCACCCTTTTCGCATTTTCCCACCCTGCACATGCAGGCATTTTTGAAGGACTACGTGGCGAACTTGATCGGAACGTCGTTCCCAAACCTTTCCAGAGCGCAAGTCGTGGAGTTCGTGGTCGGGTGCTTCGACATGTCCAAGGATCTGCCAACGTTCAAGAAGCACTTGCGCGACTTCCTCGTGAACGTGAAGGAATTTGCGGGTGAAGACAATGCCGATCTCTTCTTGGAGGAAAGCCTCGCGAAGACCCAACTCATGGAGCAGCAGGAGTTGTCGGCAAGACTCGCGATCCCAGGTCTGGTGAACCCGAATGAGCGTCCAGATGAGATGGCCGACCTATAAGGAAAGAGCTTGCCGCTTCTCGTTCGTTGCGCGAGTGTTGATGAGGGAGGCGCTGCGCCGCAGACTAGATTCCGTGTCGCGAAACAAGAGCGAATCTGGTAGGAAACAACGGGCGTTCAGGTTTGATTGACATGTGCGTGTTTGTTTCGATTGATTTGATGGAGAGCCATCATCGTTGCTTGGCTTTATCTTTTTACAATCCAGCTCGTTGTTTTTTCTTCAGCTTTGAGTCAGTTCCAGCTTTGTGTGTGATCGCTCACCGGTTTACTGCGACAGACAGATTGAAAATCGTTTGCAATTTGTATTCTTCTGTGCTCGACTGCGTGGACCACACAGCATCCAATAATTGCTCCACTCAGAACAGCAACACATTGCACGAAAAGCTCCACCAGAAAAAAGAAGAGGAAAATGGTGCGTGCACCTGACGCTGCTCGTAGCCCTTGCGTCTGTGTATGTATGCCAATGTGATGTGACGCGCTCGCCTGACACGCTCTGTATTTGCTGCTTCTGCGCTCTCGTTTGGCTGCTCTCCAGTCGGTCACGCTCCACACGACGCTCGGCGACATCAAGATCGAGGTGTTCTGCGACACAGCGCCGCGCGCTGCCGAGGTGCTGCATTGCTTTGCTTGCATGCTGTGTTTTGTACGGCACTTGCCTGGTGCGCATTGTCAGCAGAGAGACGTCGGCAGGCCGACTAGCCGTCTTGAGCCGTATTTGCTGATGTGTGGGTGTGTGCTTTGTGCGCAGAACTTCCTGGCGCTTTGCGCATGCGGCGCGTACGACGGCACCAAGTTCCACCGGTGCGTGTGGATGGCTCGCCATGCTGCGCTGTGCCATGTGCTCCATTATGCAGTCTATGTGGAGCTGTGGTGCTAATGGGTGTTCTTATGTCACGACGCCGATTCTTTCTTTTCGATTAGAAACATGAAGGGGTTCATGGTGCAGGGCGGCGACCCGACGGGCACGGGCAAGGGCGGCGAGAGCATCTGGGGCGGCAAGTTCGACGACGAGTTCCACCCGCAGAACAGAGTACGAGCTAGTACATGCTCGTTGCTGCTCGTCACAGGAGCGTCACACAATGGGCTACTCATGCTCACCTATGGCTTGCATTCATTCTTGTTCTCGTCATGCGATCACCACCAACAGCACAACTGCCGAGGCATCGTGTCGATGGCCAACAGCGGCTCCAACACCAACAAGCAGCAGTTCTTCATCACATACGCCAAGCAGCCGCACCTGAACAACGTCTACACGGTCTTTGGCAAGTACGTGGCGCGACAACTTATTGTTGTCATTGCAATGTTGAATGTGGGGTGGTGGGTCTTGATAAATAGTTGCTACTGGTACTGACTTGGAACGTTTGACTTGGACTCACTTACAAAATGACCAACAGAGTGATCGACGGCCTCGACGTGCTCGACAGTATGGAGAAGACGCCCGTGGACGCAAAGCACCGCCCCGTGAAGGAGATCGCGATCCAGTCGATCACGCTCCACGCGAACCCGATCGCCGAGCTCTAGCCTCCAGGATATCCACGCTCATAGGTGGCTGGATGTCAGGTAATACAGGACACGACAGATGATAAAGCCCAACTGTTTCATCGGAAATGCGTGATGAAGAGCGTGATGTCGTCGGGCTTCTTGGTCTGCATCTCGGCCATGCGCTTGAGCTGAAACAAGCTGTAGTGGCGCTTCCGGTTGTTCTGCTTTCGCACGAGCTCCTGGCGGCTCAGCGTCTGCTTCTGCTGGTGCTTCTCAAAGAGCTCGAGCGAGCACGCGAGGTGGTCCACCTGACCTTTGCCGCCGCTTCCACTTGCCCCCAACTTCGTTGCCGAAGAGGAGGGAGAAGCCGGGGAGCATTCCTCCAGCGCGCGAGCGCGGTATTCCAGCGCCGCTGCGGTTGCAAACGGGAACAGCCCTCGGACTGGCGCATTGTGGATGCTGATCCTCGCTGGCGCTGGGTTTGGTAAACCCGAGTTCGAGTGCTCATTCTCACCATCTGGATAATCTCGGCGATCTTGTTCATCACGGAGCTTCTTCAGGTCGTTCTCTGCCATCAGCGCCTGCGCGCGCTCGACGCTGATCTTCATCTGGGACTGGAACACGAGCTCGTCGCACAATCTCTGGAGCGCTGCTTTAGCATCAGCATCACCCGCAGCAGTTGACAGTCCCGCATTGACCACCGCTGACGTGATGTCGTCCTTGTACAGATTGTCGCCAATGCCATCGGAGAACGTCATGCAGACGTCGCTCTCCTGGAGCGCAAAGCTCTGCAGCGCGTAGTCGGAGCTCACGACCTGGTGCGACAGGTTCACGACCGTCGGCATGTTGAAATCGCGCAACACTGCGGGCGTCTCAAACACGATCTCGCCATCGCGCACGACGACGCATTTCGAGTCCCCCAGCGAGAACGTGAGCAATTTGCCATTCCAGCGGTCGAAATATGACACCGAGAGCGTCGCGGCGATGCGCGACTGGCGGTGCTGGAAGCACTTGATGCGCGTGGCCGTGATCGCGTCCACAACCACGGACTCGAAGATCTTGAGGTCGATCGAAGAAGAGTTGGTGTTCGTGACGTCGCTGAGCGCCTGCTGCACGGCCTTCACGAGCTCTTTCGCGATCAGCTCGGAGGAGACAGGCTCGTGGGTGATGTTTGCCAGCGAGTTGCGTCCAAACGGTGCCGACACGCCGTCGGCGACAATGTGGAAGTACGGCGAGACCGCCCCGGCGTCTTCGCTGTGGTACTCGAACACCCCCGAGACGTACTGGACGCCGCCGCCCTCGCGCTCGTCGCCCCACGAGTACCGCGCGCCGCTCTTTGCGCGCTTGGCCGCCTCTTTCGCGCGCCGCGCAAAGTCGTTCATGTTGACTTTCCACGCGCTCCGTGGGGTCACTGCTGCTGCTGTAGCTGCTGTAGCTGGGTTTGCGCTGTTGTTCTTCCTCATAAAGTTGTCGGACGAGAGCGACCGGAACTTTGCGAACCGGGTGGTCGTGGCGCTCGACACGCTCGCAAACGCGGTCGCGACCGCGTTCTTGGCGCTGGACGCGGGCGAGCGCAGCGGCAGGCGGTCGCTGAACGACGTCGCGCGCCGCTTGAACGCGAAGGGCGACGACGAAGTGGTCGTCTCTGTTGCTGACGGTGCTGACGCAGGCGCTGGTGGGATCGCAGCGGTCTTCTCGGCTGCTACTTGATCGGCAGACTCGTCATCGGAGATCGTCGTGATGACCGTAAGCGGCGCCATCGCGTCCTCGTTCAGGCGCGAGAAGGACGGCGCGGACGCCGACACCACAGGCGCTTCTGCTGGTGCGCCTGATGACGCCGTCGTCTCTGTGCTGCTGCTCGCGTGCAGATGCGCGGTGCCCGCAGCCACGTCGATGCCGCCGCTGCCACCGCTCATTGTTTTCGCGTCGAGAATGCCTGATTCCGAGCGTTGATGGATCGACTGTCCAATGTCGCTTGATTGTGGAGCTCGTCCTTCTCAGTTTTTGGTTTGTCAACAACAGAAAAGGCGAGTCACCAGTTATTGCTCAAATAGCCAGCACAAATGACCGATTCAGTACCAGCTCAATAGACAATTACTCAACTAGCCACCGTTTGGCATTCAGTCGTCGATCACAAGTGCAATCATGATTCGTTTCCATTCGCTTCCGACTTTGACACAAACGATTCCTGCACATACCAAGTCCGCGAGGTGTTTATGCCTTCATTGCTTTCGGCAACGAGTCCGACCTGCAACAGCAAATCGCACGCTCGCATCTGACTTCAACGGACTGTGGAGTGCAATCAGCCCTGGAGTGTGCTCTTCCTAGACACACTGGAGCACGCAGCCTCTCTCTTTGCATGTTCCGCCTGAACTCAAGCATGGACGCAACGAGCAAACTCGCATTCGCTTGAAGGAAGGCAGGTGAACGCCAAGCCAAACACAGAGAGCACTGAACATCATCGGAGTGTGCGTCAAGGGCTTGTTGCAACAACTGCTCCATGTGACTTTTCTCCACTTGATTGTTTGCGCTTCGATTGCAGTGGAAAATGGTGATCATGAGGGGTGCACTTATAGGAGTATCCACTGTACGAGAGAGCGCTGCATAGATTTCTCAGTGCAAAAAGGCTCTTGCTTTCTCAACCGAGTTGCCAGTCAATAACAATAGCGAAATGGCGTCTGATCACACCCCACTCATGACGCTTGACGCTGTCGAGTGCTTGTAGCCACGCTAGGTGTTGCAAAGAGAAGGAGCGAATTCACCTCAGCCGCAACGCAACGCTTTTGCACACGCGCCATTGTTGACGCTCTTTGGATCCTGTGGGATGAGAAGAAAAAGTGGAGCCGGTCTCTCTTCTTTCTCACACCTACCCTCGTCTGACTGCTGTCAGTCGATCGATATCGGCACTGCACGATGAAAAGAATAGAAAGAGGCAACACAAGAAGACAGACACACGCTAGGCTCGACTAAACCAACAAGCCTCAACACGCTGAGCGCGTGGAGCTGTGCACAACAGAACAAGCGGCGCGCGCGTCCAGCAACAGCGGGACTGAGCATCGACGTCCAGCCGGCGCCGTGCGGGACAACTGACTGAAGCCAATGGGGGACGCAGCAAATGCTGACGCCGTGGCTGCAGCAGCGGCGATGCGCGCCGAGTACCAGCGCAAGCAGCGCGACCGCAAGCGGCTCTACCGCGCGCGACTCAAGGTGCGTGCGTCGCTATTGCATCGAGTGATGCATACAGTACCTACTGCATGCATATGGGAATGGACGTCACACAATGCATGCAATGAGGGGACTTGAGTGAGTGAGTGTGCGAGCGAGCGAATGCAGTTGTGGACGAGAAGAAAGAAGCGTGTCGCTGGCATCTCTATGTGTGTGTGGACTGATTATCACTTTCGTTGGTCGTAATTTCGTGATTGTGCCAGGACGACATGGCGTCCATGCGCGCGCAGGTGAGCGCGCTCGAGACCAAGTACGAGGCGCTCTATGCTGCCAAAGTGCAGCAGAAGCAGAGCCCCGAGTCCGTAGCGACCACCCAGCAGCAGCTTGACCCTGCGCCAGTGGTGTCCACGGAGCTGCAGCTACAGCAGCGCTACGCGGCGGCGAAAGAGGAGATGGCGGCGCTGCGCAGCCAGATGGAGACCACGAAGCAGAAGCTGAGCGACTTTGACCTCTTCACGGCCTCGCTCGAGTGCTACTTGGGCGAGTTCCAGATGGCGTCCTCGCCCTCACCGTCGTCTGCGTCTTCTTCAGCGTCGTCGTCGCCGTCGTCGTCTTCTATGAAGTCCCATTCCGCCAACTCGCCGTCAATATCCCGACCTCCGCGTCTGATCGGGGGCAACTTTCTGCATTCCCCACTATTATCACAGCTCACAGAGGTCGCGTGCCAAGAGATCATCAAGGACGTCTACCAGGAGAGCATCAACCGCAAGTGGACCGGAAGGAGCGTGGGCACGGGCGCCGAGATGCTCGGCTGGACCGACCAGCGCTTTGTGGACGGCTCGACGCTCCAGTTCGCGCTCTCCAAGTCGTTCCCGAACTTCGGCAAAGAGTACTTGATGCAGAAGACCTGGGACATCCTCACGACCGCGAGGCACATGCGCACGCTGCAGCGCTCGACCACGGAAGTGACGATCCTGCAGCGCGTGAGCGACGACATCATCATCCTGGAGCGACGAGTGAACCACGAGCAGCTGCATCGCATCTCCTGCGTGCACCTGCTCATCTTCCGCATCCGCACCGAGACCGGCTACGTTGTCGCGTATAAGGCCGTGAATCCGCCTGGGAGTCCGCAAGAGTCGACCGCGTCGGGTTCTTCATCATCCGGGTCATCGCCATGGGGTGGTCCTAAGGAGGATCAAGGTGGGGATGGGAATAAGAGCTCTGCCACAAAGCCCAAGCTCGCATGGGTCGACACGATGCAGTGGTTTGTGTTCGACGACCTCCCCGTTAGCATGATGGATGATGACAACAGCGGCTCGCGAGGCTGCCAGGTGCTCATCGGCGGACGAACGGCGAAGCGCGACGACACGTACGCCAACTTCTTCCTCTTTGAGGTCGTGACGTACATCATTCGCTGGGAGAGCGCGGTCGCCGGCGCGCGTCTGCTGCTCTCATGAGACCAATAGAAGAAGATGTGGAATGAGAGAGAGGGTATGTGTGGTTGGTTGGGAAAACGAGCGCGAAATTAATATGCCAAAATGCGCTCCCTGTCAGTCCCTAGCTAGAGTCTCGGAAATGGGTTTCAATACCTCTCCTGTGGTTTGGCTTGTCAGGACTGACTCGTGGACGTGTGGCACCAAAGCGACATGGGCTGGATCGCGAATAGAAAGCAGAGCAGACTGGTTTCAGCGATGCGATGCGATGCAGAACGTGCAAGAGGACAAGAGGACAGGAGCTCTTCGAGAGGAGACACTGGTTCCACTGTCAAAGGATGTGATATCATCCTGTTCGCGGCACCACATGAGATCAGATTCGTTCGCTCCGACTAGTGAGGCTCTGGCGTACAGTAAATGCTGCGTTTTGTAGCTTTGCGTTCTCTCATCTCCTGCTCTCGTGCTCTCGTGCTCTCGTGAGGCTCAATGTGCCGATCCATCCAGCAGTGACCACATTGAAGAGACAGAGTGTCGCGTGGTGTGGGCCACACATTTCATCATTAAGTTCGACGCGACATGCTCGTACTTAGTGGGAACGATTCACACGAAAGGCTGAATTGATCGCACAATGAACCAGACAGACAGCATCAGTGTGATTGTGCTGAGCACAATTATAGCTCACGCACATCACTTCGCGTGACGTCAGATTAGTGGGTCACTGTCATAGCGATCCACTGCTTCTGTGGTGTGTACCTCGGCTGCGTTGGCGCGCTGTACCTCTTTCTGGTGGACAGTGAAGTCATCGTCGACTTCAACATCTACTCGGTGACAGTCAACGAGGCACATTTCCCAGCGGTTGCGAAGATGTACTTGGTTCTTTCGGGCATCCACGGATTGCTTGTGGCGTTTACCGTGTTCCGATCCATCCAAGCTCGGCGACTGGTGTTTCGAAAGCCAGGTAGCAGCAAGCTGTCCTCGCAAATCGCTGCAGATCCTTTGACAAAAATCTCCAGCGCCACCCAGCAACCATCTTCACGAGATCTCAGCTCGACCAAGGATCATGCGGCGATGCGAAAGCCCTTGTCACGGTGGCTTCTGTCGTGCACGGGCAGCTCGTGGATAGCTCTGCGCACGGTTTTGCAGCATGTGATGTGCAGCATACGCACTATGGACTCATGTTCCTCGTGCGAGAAGTCCTACTCACCTCCATCCAAACGTACCAGGCGTATCGCCTCAGTTGCTTAGTTCCACGACTCTGGATGAACAACATGATGGTCGGACTCCTGGTGTTCAACTGCTGGGCGACGCCGTTTTTGCAATACGTGTTCCGCTCGAATGTGGGTCATGCCCGACTGGGCGGTGCTCTCGTCAGCATGGTGCTGGATATGATGTCGTACATCGGCTTGGCGACAGCATTGCTCTTGCCGTACGTGGACGAGTTCAACACAGTCCGAAAGCAGTTTGATCGCACCTACTGGTACTCGGACGTCTGGCTCATCGAAACGATCAACGAGGTCCAGATCATCTTCGTCACGGGTTTTTACGATGCGGTCTCCAAGTGTCTGGTCGCACTCAGTGTCGCGCGAGGGCTGTATTCCATCACGAAGCTGATCAGCACCGCCGATTTGACTGGTCCGGCTGAAGGCGTCACCACCGCTTGCAGCCGGGAAGAAGCAGATGCGACGTCAGTGGCTCCATCCAACGAGCGAGTGGCAACGAACTCGGCACCTGTGTCTCGTGCTCGCACATCGCGGGAATCGAGACTAGAGAAGCTCGGAAGCAGGTTTCTTTTCCTGTGGGGACTCTTTCTGCTGATCGTTCATCTGCAGGCAGCATCTCTCCCCGACCATCCACAATGCCGTTTGTCCATCCGCCCGTGGTTTGTCAGTCAGCCGAGTTGCGCGCTGCTGGAAATCAACTGTGCTGAAGAGCGAGTCACTGGAAGTGAGACTGAAATCGACCAGATCTTGCGCGTCTTCGATCCTGAAAGCATCGAACACCTGGTGATTCGCCACTGTCCGCAACTGGTATTCCCACAGCGAATCAAGACGCTGCGCGAGTTGCTGGGACTCAAAGTGTACAATTCGACAATCCTGGAGTGGGGAGAAGAAGCCGCTGTAACGAAGACTCACAACCCCGAGCTGCGCTTCCTGTTCGTCGTCGATGTGAAGATGCGCGAGTTCCCCATCGGACTTCAATCCCTTGATTTTCCGCCGAGACTGAGAGATATCGAGTTCAGCCGCACGAACGTCAGCGTCATCCCAGACACGATTGACAAGAGTTGGCCGACGGGCATGTACATTGCGTTCGAAGAGTGCCAGCTGCAGGAGTTCCCACTCGTGGTGCTGCGCATGCAGCCACAAGACCTAGCTGTCGCAATGAACAACTTCAGTACAATCCCTCGCGAGCTGTTCGAAAACGTCCCGCTTCGCGTGTTCTCTGTCGCAGGCAACCCGATCCAGTCGTTCCCGAGCACACTGGCGCACCCTCCGCAGATTTCGTGGTACGGCATCATCAGCACCCAGATCAGCGAATTGTCCGACTGGATGGACGAAGAATTTCTCGCCTCGACGTTCCTCATCGCAAACAAGACGCCGCTGTGCGACCGACTCATCGCCACGGACCAAGCGAGCGAGACGGACTCGCCCGGGCTGATGGGGATCCCTGGCATCGACTGCTCGCTCACGCTCATGGGCAACAGCTCGCTCAACTGGTACCCGATCGACATCGCGGCCACCCTCAACCCGTCATACTCGCTCTCGTGACTGCATATCCGCGTCTTCGAGATACACTCGCGCGTACCCGTCGCATCCACTTGTGCGCAAGCCAGCACAAGAGAAAGTGGAAACAAGACACAGCTGCTCAATATGCTGTCGCGTGCGCTTCAAGGACGAGAAGGCTCCGTTCTGCAACTCGCGCTCTGCGACTCAAGTGGTGAAATCAAGTGCAGCGCCAGCAGACAAAAGAAGTGGCTGGACCGCTCCAATGTTCTGAATCAGACTCTATATTCGCTGTTGCGTCAACCTCGGCACACACCTTTCTAGCGTTTCTTCTGGGCTTTCACCTTTCGTGCGTGCTTGGCGGAGTTGATGTGAGCGTTGTACTTCTTCAGGTCGCGGAACTTGGTCGCGCATACCTTGCAGTCCAGTGCGTCGGCTTGCGGCGCATCCTGCTTCGCCTTGAGACCAAATGGGTAAACAGAGCACGAGTGGGATTAGCGACGTTGCGTAGCCATGAATCTGCACAAGCAGCTCTGAACGCGCGTACCTTTTTCGATTTGCAGTCTTTGCCTCCCGGAGCGATCTGCCGCTTTGGTTTGGCGTCTTCGTCGTCAGAGTCAGCACCAGATGCCTCGCGAGGGTCTTCAGGCTTCAAGGTCGCATCCTTTGCGAAAACGTAGTAATGCGCACCAGTGGTGGACGGCGGTTCGCCTCGGAAGGATGCTGGGTGGGTGCGCTGAGGCTCGTACCCCGAGTACATGCTCCCGTCAAACGGCTCGGCTCTGCACGAAACAAAGAATAGCACCGCGTGTTGAGAACAGCGCTTCAAGAAGATGTGTGGATATCTCGTGCATACATACCGCACGAGCTTGAAGCCGCTGATCTTCGCCTGCTCTTGGATCTTCCAGCGGTTGTAGAAGAGCGTGTTGCGCAGCGAGACGAGCACTTGGCTCCGCGTCGGGTGCACAAACGGCCGCGTCGAGTAGAAGAAGTCGCGCAGCAGCTCCTGGTTCTTCGCGACGTCGTCCTCTGTGGCGCCGCCAAGGTGCGGGAAGTTGAACACGATGGTCTGGAACTTCTCCGCGTTCAAGATCCACGCTTCTTTCTCCAGAGCCGTGCCGTCCACGTCAAAGTGCACCTGCGCCTATGGAGAGAAGAAGACACAGCGATGTGAGCGTTCGCCAGCCAGACGGGTTGAACCCGCTGCGCTAGCGCAGATTGACAGCAAGCTGCTTACCCCTGCGGTCTCCAGCGCGTCAGCGTTCAGCAGCGCGTTGGTGTACTTCTCCTTCACTTCGCGCTTCGAGTCGTAGCACGTCGCTACAATGTTGCGACCACCCTATTGCCGATCCACAAGCAAGTGTTAGTCGAGCGCATGCGCAGCAAAATGCATCATTCGTCAACAGAGCAGCACCAGGAAGACCGCGAGGGAGAGCGAGAACGACAGGTCGCCATCGCCGATCACGAGAATGCGCTGACGGTCGCTGAACGGACCCAGGTGCTTTGGGTTCGGGTTGGACGTCGTCGCGAGGTTAAAAAGCGCGTTCGTCTGCGACTTGACAGCGCGCACCTGCTCGCTCGCGTGAACGCCGGTCGACGCTTTCTTCTGTCATTGCAATCCACAAGAAATACACTGTGTGAGAACGCACTGCTTCCTCTGGACCACGACATCCACGACATGCACACAGAGCAGCAGGAGCTTCGGCAATGGCGAGCGTACCTTGTCGTGGCGCTTGCGCTTGGCTTTGCCGCCACCACCGCCACCGAGGTTGCCGCCTTTGTCCTGTCCCATTGCTTGCTTGTTTTCTTGGCTCGAGTTGATTGACAAACTGACTGACTGGAGCTCTTCGAGATTGCCCAAATTGACATCGCCAAACCAACAGACGATTTACGACAGAAACTATGAGCCAATGGTGCGCTTCTCACATTGGCTCAGGATTCCAACAAGACATCTCGACATCTTACTTTAATCAAGTCAACGCGCTCTGTTGCCAAACACCCTTTGATTAAAGCAGGAAAATTGCTCACATGCATCACGGAAGTGGCCATGAGATGAGCATGGAGGGGGTGTGGATGGAATGCTCAGAAGATCGTACGTTTATTAGCCACGCTGTATGCTTCTGAGAACTTCTAATGTACTGCTTCCTGCGATGCTAGTCAAAGCGCGCTGTTGAGAGCACGCACTTCCTCGATCGTCGGCGCCTTGTTGAGTCTCAGGTGCGCCTTCAGCGCGTTCACCGGCTGCACCTCGGCGATGTCCTGCAGCACGCGGAACGTGATGTACATCGGGTCGCGCTTCGCGACGCCGTAGCGGTCGAACTCCTGCTTCTGCCACGCGTCCACGGGCGTGTACGGCGCCAGCAGCGTGTTGCGCATCATCTGCATCGCGTCGTCGATCGGGAACCACCGCACGCGCACAATCTCGGGCGACACGCGCATCTTCTCTTCGTCGCTGGCCATGCGCCAGAACGAGCCGTCCGCGAGGTGCTCTCGCTCAAACGCCTCGCGCTTGCTCTGCAGCGTCGCGTTCACGCTGCGCAGCGCTTCGTCGCTCATCAACTCGGCATTCTCGTCTTCAAACGCGACAAAATTGAACATGCGGTGGCGTCGACTCTGGATCGGCTTGGTGAGCTTCTCGCCCAAAAAATGCACGCGTGCGTGACGCAGCGCGTGTTTCGGCAGCCCCATGAACTCCTCCTGCAGTTCGCGCAATGCGGTGGCTTCCAGCGACGCGTCGCAGTCGTCCACGACGCCGCCGGGGAACTTCCACTCGCCCGGGTACCGCATGATGCGCGTGAGCTTCTCGGTCGAGCGCAGCCAGTTCTTGACCTCGCTCTGGCCGAGCAGCACCTCCCACGTCGGCGTCGTGTTGCTGCTGCCGTTGAGAGGCGGAGTGCGCGGACGCTGCCGCAGACACACGAGCGTCGCGGCGTTGACGACCGTGATCTCCATCACTCGACCGCGCCACTGGATCAGAATGGTGATTGACTGATTGCTCGGAGCTGTGCGAGTGAGTTGTGTGCTTGCTGCGATTGTTGATGCAGCACACACTCAAACGAGTTTTTGTGTGATGCTCAAGTTCAAGTCAGAATTCGACACTTTTGACACTTTTGACACTAAATGAGTCATGAAAGGATAGGTTGAAGTGAGGTGAATATGAATGTGGGTGGCAGTTCTCAATTGCCAGTGACCACCTCGGAGCGGCTCGCACGGAAGAGCTCAACGTTGTACTCGGTCTTGCCCCGCAGCGCGAGCTCCGCGAGGATCTTGCCGACCACAGGCGTCATCTTGGCCCCGTGGCCGCTGAACCCAGCGCCGACGACCACATTCTTCTTCTTGGAGGAGGGATTCTGGGAGGACACGGCCAAGAAGTCGATGATGAAGTTCTCGTCCGCGGTCATCGAGTACATGCAGTGGTCGGTATGCGACGGCGCGCTGGCGTCCACCTGGGAAAAGTTCTTCGCCACGTACGCGCGCAGCTTCGCCATCTGGTCCGCCGGTTGCTCAATGCCCGCGCGGGTGTCCGGGTTCACATTCGGTCCATCATGGCGACAGATCTTCACGCCCTCCGAAGTGTCCATCATGGGGAGGCCGTACACGAAGTCGCCCTCATAGTTGATAAACACTGGGAACTTGGTCGGCCGGTACAGCTCTTCGTTGAAGCACTTCCAGTACGTGCCGTAGGTCGCGATCGGCTGGATCTGGAGACTCGCAGGGACACTGCTCTTCAGCACCGACGTCGTCCACGCGCCAGAGGTGACGATGCACTGACGCGCAGAAATCGACGTGCCGTCTGCGAGCTGCACGATCGCGAGGTCTTGCTCACCGTCTCCAGTGTCTTCAGAAGCGAAGATGCTCGAGACCTTGGCGTTGTCGCGGATCAGAGCTCCCTGCTTCTTAGCCAGCGACTGGAGCGTCGCCATCGCCAAGTCCGGGTTGAGCACGCCGGCGTGCGAGTTGAAGACCGCGTAGTCGCTCTCGTCGAGCGAGAACCCCGGGAAGCGCGCGTTCACCTGCGCGCCGGTGAGCGCCTCGAACGCCACGTCGTGCTGCGTGAGCGTGGCTTCAAGCTGCGCGAGGTCTGCGTTGCGCTGCTGCGCAAAGTCGAGCTCGCCCGTCATCTCGATGAGCGTCACGCCGCCGGCTTCTTCCTCGAGCTCCTGCCAGAGCGCGAGCGACTCGAGACAGAGCTTGGTGTACACGGCGTTCGGGTACGCGACGCGGAAGATGCGGCTGCGGCCGTGGCTCGAGCCGTTGGCGTGCGGGAGCGCAAACTGCTCGAGCAGCAGCACGCGCTTGCCGGCTTTCGACGCAAAGTACGCGGCCGAGCTTCCCATGAGCCCCGCGCCGACGACCACGACGTCGAACACCTCGTCTGCCATTGCTTCTTCGTATGTCCTTGGTGTTGATCTGCTGCTCGCTCGCTTGCTGGTGAATGCGTCTCTGGCCACACTTCGCGCTCTCTTGTGCGATGCTTGTCAATCTCACACAATCGCAATGATGATGTGATGATGAGCAAGCCATCATTTCGAAACCCTGTCTAATCGAATAGCGAGTCTGAGAAAGAAAAGATCGACCAACTCGTTCTCACTATCTGAACATCAAAGCGAAGCAAAGAGCATGTTTGCGCTGCTGCGACGAGGAGCTGAGTCCGCGACACGATTGAAGAGCACGATGGCGTCTGCTGCATTCAGCACGCGCTCGTTGTCTCCACTGCTGAGCACCGAGCAGGTGCAGACGCTCTTGGAGAGTGAGCGCGAGCGCGTGCGCTTCCTCGACGCGTCGTGGTACCTGGACAAGAGCCGCAACGGCAAGCAGGAGTTCGCGGTCGAGCGGATCCCTGGCGCCGCGTTCTTTGACATTGAGGACATCTCGGACAAGACCTCGAGTCTCCCGCACATGCTCCCCACGTCCGAGGCGTTTGAGCACGCGATGACTGCGCTCGGCGTCTCGAACAATGATACGGTGGTCGTCTACGTCGGCAAGAACTGCTTCAGGTGGGATCCACATTGTGAGTCTGGCTGGGATTATTATCGACTGACTGTGCTGTGGTATGAGTGGATGATTGTGTAGTGCTGCGCGCTGCTGGTGGACGTTGAGGTACTTTGGACACGAACACGTGCACGTCTTGAACGGTACGTTCGCTATTTGGAAGTGTGAAAAGCCCCTCGCCATTCAAGCGATCAAGCGACTTGACTTTCTTTGCTTTATGCCATACAGGCGGTCTCGCCAAATGGAAAAGCGAAGACCGCGAGGTCGCGAGGGGCTCCCCAAAGCAGCCTGACGCCAGTGCGGGCTACAAGGCGCACCCAAAGCCCGAGCTCGTGGTCTCGTGGGAGCAGGTGCTCGCGAAGCTGCACAGCGAGACGCAGATCGTCGACGCGCGCGGAGCTGGACGCTTCCACGCCAAGGATCCGGTGTGTTGCATGTGCTAATGCTATGATGGTGGATATGGATATGGCGGGTGGGGAAGCTAACCATCTGCACTGTGGTCTATTCGGTATCATGTTAGGAACCCCGTCCGGGCATGCGTGGAGGTCACATCCCAGGCGCAGTCAACGTGCCATTTGGGAAACTGGTCTCCCCTGACGACTACTCGGTACGTGTCATCAACCAACTTGTCGTGTAAAACGAAACGAGGTGAAAATGGTATGGGCTTGGTGGCTAATCGGTGCTGTTTGCCGTGAATGAATCGCTGCGTGCAGCTCTTCCGCGACGTGAGTGAGATCAAGAGCGCGTTTGCGGAAGCGAACGTGAAAATGGACGCGACCAGCCCGATTATCACGAGTTGCGGCTCTGGCGTCACTGCGAGCGTGCTCACGCTCGGTCTTCACTTGCTGGGCAAGCCACTGGACAAGTGCGTTCACGACTCTTGCCTGTCATGTGTTTCTGGTGTTGTGAGATCTGACAATTACGCGTGCGGGTGTTCTTTGTTGCTGACCACCAGAGCTCCGGTGTACGACGGATCCTGGTCGGAGTGGGGCATGCGCGACGATCTGCCGCTGGAGACTTAGGAGCGTCAATACCCCACGAAAAGAGTATCCAGTGAAGACAGCTGAGCTGAACGGAGCTGGTGCTGGTGGTTGGGGCGAGTGGCAGCAGGCAAGCCTGACGCGCTAACATGCGTGAAAAGGAAATGAGCGGTGTCACGTGAAGACAAGCCATTTTCAAGCGGAAAATCGATAAAAAGAGTGGCGAACTGCCAAAAGCGCACGAACAAATGCAGAGGTCCTTGTTGACTGAGGTAAAGTAGCAAGTGATGGGAAAGCTGAGTTGACCCCCATGGCAACGCCATCTTCCCACGTGAGAGAGTTGCTCGCTTGTCCAGCTCTTCATTCTTGTCGTCTTGCTGGTTCTTGCCCTGTTGGTTGGCTGCGTTTACACTGGCGTGTTGACCGCTCCGTTGTAAATGCTCGGCGAGCCATCGACGCCTCCTGGGGAGGTCGCCTGCTGGCGCTTCCTGAACACCACGACACCCGCGACGGCGAGGGCAGCGGCAACGCCTGCGACACCGGCAAAGAGACCAGCGTTGGAAGAGCTGGTGGTGGGCTCAGAGGCATCCGGCGAGGACTGGGTGGTGGACGCGAGCGTGACCGTCACTGGCGCAGCGGTGGTTGGTGCTGGAGTTGGCACTGGAGCAGAAGTGGTTGGCGCTGGAGTTGGCACTGGAGCACTGGTGGTTGACGCTGGAGTTGATACTGGAGCAGCGGTGGTCACGGCTGGAGCTGCAGTGGCAGCGACTGTGGGAGCTGGCGTAGGCTTCTCCCATCCAGGGATGACTGGGCATGGAGTGGTTGGAGCTGGCGTGGCTGGCGCAACCGTCGGCTTCTCCCATCCAGGGATCACCGGACATGGCGTCGTGGTGGTCGGCGCAGGCGTGGCGTTCGTCACCGGGACAGCCGAGAACACGCAGCCCCAGGCGCCAGTCTTGATCTTGACGCACTGCGCATCGATCGGCGCGACGCACTTGCCAGCGTCCGCGTAGCTCTTGAGCTTGCTGAGGCAGTCCTTCTTGGCGACGTCGCCCTTCTTTGGGCACTTGTCGCCTGCTGGCGCAGCACCAGCACCGCTGCACACTGGTCCTTCAATGCAGTAGGTCGCGTCACCCTCCACCGACACTTCGGTGCACTTCTCCCATCCTGGGATCACTGGGCATGGCGTCGAGGACGCCGGGGTCGGCGCAGGCGTGGTGGCGGCATTCTGCGCGGTGGCGGCACCTGCGAGCACCACGGACGCGACGATGCAGAGCGAGAGCTTCATGATGAGGATGAAGAGGAAGAGGAGGAGCTTGTGTTGCCTGCGAGTCTAATAGAGAAATAGAGAGAGAGGTGGATGTATCGGTCGCTTGCTTCTTGGGGAGGAAGAAAAGAGCGACGGATGATCTGCGCTGTCTGTTGCTGGAGGAAATGCAGAAGTGCGCACCAAAAGCAAGCAAGAGCACGTGCGCAAGTCGGAGGGTTACACTTGCGAGCGAGCCTGACAGGCTGAACATTTTTCACACAGACATTGCTTTTTTGGCGATGTGTGTGCTTGTGATTGGGTTACGCCGCGCAAGTCGCTCAGCTGATTGTGATTGTGGAAAGTGAGAAATGTGCGGAACGACGCGACGATTGCTTGTTCGTCTGTCTGTCTGTTGCAAAGGCGCTCGCATGCACAAGTCAAGTTGTTTGAAAGTGCAAGTTTGTTGCTTGCGATTGATGTGAACGAGATGATGCAGAGACTCTCTCACAATGTTTGCTGCTGCGACTGGAGTCTTGAGTGGGTTGAAAATGATGGCTGTAAATTTTTGCAGAGATGCGGTTTGTGTGATTTCTGACTTGGTCGTTCAGACAAAGCATTGGATCAGTTTTCACAAATCAAGGTGTGATCGCCATCTGGTGCAAAATTGCCACACAGATGGGAAAAAGATTCGACACTTCAAAAAAGAGATCAGCAGCATTTTCAGTGTTTGTGGGAGAGTCAAGGAGGCGCTCTTGAGTCATTCTCGACTGAGTGCCGACCCGCATAGTCCTGTGCTCGATGCAGCGTGAGCTCGAGTTTGTACATCTTTGTTTCGTCGACCCTTCTTGTGTCTGGTGACTCGCTCTTCTGCACCTTCTTTCAAGCGAACCGCTCCTTCTCAACCTACTTTCGGCACAATCGCAACCACTTGTTTCAGAGAGCAACTGACAGTGTTCGCCTCCATTTTTCCTTTTCAGATCTCTGATGACTGCCTCCAAGTTTTCCAAGTTCTCTCTTCATCTGAGAACCAAATCAGAGCAACCCCGATCTTTCTTTCGTTCGCGAATCGAGTATCTATCGACTCAGACTCGGTTCAAAAATATCGAAGCCCAGAACTGACTGAGGAGACTTCAACAATGAGCAACTTGCACTTTTGCGCTGGCAGACGCTCAGTGGATGCTGCACAGACGGACGGACACTCGCCTGTGTCCATCAGTTCTGTGCATACCTTTTCCGTCATCTCTTTGTGCGACCGAATAGGCTTTGCAGGGAACACCCTCGCTTGCTGCTGAAAAGATCAGTCACAACCACTTGTCAACGCATGAAGCTTGTTCTCTCCTTCACACTTTGACTCATTGAAGCAGACCCATGCACGAAAAGACAGTCTAAAAAGCAAAACAAACATACCGCCGCATCGCCTCTCACGAGCGCGAAAATCTCCTCGTCCTCTGCTGCGATAACCCGTGCTGAGCGCACATTGGTTGTTGCCCACTTCCGCTGTTCAGTGGCTCGCCCGAAACGGACAAAAGGAGCAATGCGGTTTGTCATCTAGCCAAGGAGCGATTTCCGTCAACCGAGGGAAGATTATGCGCTGAGTGTGCGGGAAAACGAGTGCGAACAAGCGTAACCTCGTGCTTTATACCAGAGACAGGCAGACGACGAGACTGCAGCGAACAAACACAACCGCACAGTGTTGTCTCGACGAAAAATGGATATTGCGACAGGATAACCTCGTGTGTGCCAAGTTTCGAGACAAGTGCCTCGCAGCATATTGTACACCCTCAAAGCATAAACTCCTCCAAAGTACGAAACGACGTACACTACTCGAAATAAGCACCATCAAGCGTCCTTTATGCTGTGAATGAAATAAGTCTGTAAGTACGCAAATCGACAAATAACGTGGCTCTCTCTATTTCCGGCAGTGATGTCCTCATTAGAGAGAAAAACAAAGACACCACACTAAAGTACGACCCATTCTTCTATCTTGAAAAGCAGGTTTCACCTCACTATTTTTGAAGCGCTAAAAAGCGCGCGCTTTCCACACCACATACAAACTCCCATACAAACGCATCCCTCCATCCTTTCGCGCGACCGATGAGGATCGCATTTGCTCCTGGCAGACGTGGATGCGCTGAGCGACTGACCGCGCTGGCTGTCGATCCATCTCTGGCCACTGCCAACCATCAGCATAGAGAGCCGCCTCTCGCAATGGCGACGCATGACGCACAGCCAGCAGTTCGCCCCCAGCAGCAGCAGCAGTTTGCGCTGCAGACGCTTCCGCAGCACGTCCGCTTGGCGCACGACCACGCGCTGCAACTGGATGACAGCAGCTGCAGCGACGATGACGACAGCAGTCTCGACAATGACAGTGACAGTGAGAGCAACCAGTTGGATGCGCGCGAGCCATTTCGAGGGGCAACAGGAGGGATGCGCAGGAAGCCACCACTGCAAGTGCAACGGAAGCAGTCTGCCGCGCAGAGTCTGTGGCAGCGAGTGCGTGAACAGCACGATGCTGAGAACAAAGCTGCAGTGACTCAAATCGTCGGAGAACATCAGCAAGAGCAAGAGCAGCAGCTCGACGGCGATGGCGAAGTCTCGCTTGCGGCACATGTGCGTCAACGCCACCAGCCACTGCAGCGACAGACTCTAGCGCGCAAGAACAGCACGAGTACGCATGCTATTTGCGTCTGGCCAACGCGCATGCTGTTGACTGATTCGTATTGACGCAATTGATCTGCGACTTGTTGTTTGCAGGGTCGACTGGTGCCACTCCAGATACGCAGCAATTGGACCCAAGCTCCGTTCTCAGCGAATCAGCACTGTTGTATCATCATCCGCAGCGAAGTAGAAGTCGCGGCGCGTTGGCATTGTCATCACTGCAATCGCCCACTGTCCTAAGTACCCAGAGTGCTGCTGAGCAGCTGAGGAGGAAACCAAGCGCTGCGGCGCCGATCACGGAAGCTGTTATTCAAGACGAGATCCGGACGATGATCGCGCAGACAGAGCAGTTGCTCTCCGATGCGCAGCAAGCCTTCACTGACGCTCAACTACAGCAAGCGCAAGCGCAATTACAAGTGGCGCGGCAGTCCCCTCTTCAGCCGCATCCGCCTCAGCCTGCGACGCCATTGACCTCGAGTCCTCTTCGAGCCTCGCGGTTGGCATTGTCCGACATTATGAGCAGAGCAAGTGCGACCCAGCAAGATAGCAGCAACAACAACCGTGATGGCCATGGCGCAGAATCAGTGGAGGTATTGCCGGATGGCAACGAAGAGCGTGGACATGACGGTGCCGACGACAGCACAGAAGGAGAAGAAGAGGAAGCAGACAGCCTCTTCAGTGACGCTTCGAGCATCCAGGACGACGATGGCGTGCACAATCTGGACGAGCTCAGTGATGGCGAAATGTACCCATCGTCAACCTCGAGCCTGCAAGCTGAGCAGCATTACAGCATGCATCAGCAGTCCAGGTACATGCTACGACAGACTCGAGATGGTCTTGACTACCAGAGTGCTGTTCGAAATAGAGGCGAGGAAGTCGAGAGCGATGACGATCAAGTAGATCGTGAGGAGGAGGAGGAGCGACTGCGCGCGACGAATCGCGACATCAACGCGTCGAAAGCGCGAGCGCTCAAGGAGTCGATGGTCGGCAACCTGATGCGGCTTGGGTTCAAGGAAAACCTCACGCGCCTGGCGCTCGACGCTGGCGTCCAAGAGATCGATCACTACGACTCGGACTGCGAGCTGGC
Source organism: Globisporangium recalcitrans (assembly GCA_023333815.1). NCBI lineage: Eukaryota > Oomycota > Peronosporomycetes > Pythiales > Pythiaceae > Globisporangium > Globisporangium recalcitrans. The sequence continues at coordinate 29,402 of JAASFO010000030.1, forward strand.
GTACGTCGACATTTTCATGTCGCTCGTGAAAATGGTGTGCGATGCGCACTTGGACTCGTTCAGTCACCGTCCGCCCCACCACCACCTTGGAGCAACAGCCGCAGCGTGGATGAGCCCCGCAGAGTCGGCGCTCTCGTTGAGCGGCTTTGGTTCTTCACTCAATGGTGGCGATAGTGCTCCCGGAAGTGGGAGCTCGCATCAAACGAGCTCGCTTCCGTTCAAGTGGCCGGTGTTCGACATGGCGCAGTTTGAGTTTGGCAACGCGCGCGCTGGCACGTGCTTTGACAGCGTGTGCGTGGTGACGAACCTGCCAAAAGTGTCGATGGATCGGACAGAGGAGCTCATGGAGATCCTGTCGTGCAACCTGTTTTGCATGATTGGCGACCCGATCCAGGTCGTGATCCCATCTGTCAGTGCTACTGGACGCACGAATGGCCACGCGTTTCTCGAGTTTGACGACCACCACATGGCGAAGGCGTGTGCCGCGGCGGTCGACGGCTTGATCTGGGGGAGAGGTCCGTTCGGACGCATTCGCAGCAGCATGTTCCGACAGTACCACGTGAAATCTCCGACCGCTCCCCAAATGCGGCTCGACGGTTTGATCCCGCGAAATGAGGCACCATTGTCGTTGGGAGTGCGAGGGGCGTTGGATATATCCACAAGCAGCTCCACGGATCCAAATGACAGCGTGCACACGGGGTTCTCTCGCTTCGACGACGAGGACCAAGCTATCGGTGGTGGCAATGGTGGTTTTTCTTCTCCTATCGGTGGCAGCGGTCGCCTGATGATGAACCCGTTTGCTGATGATGGGTCTGAGAGCGGTGGCGCTCCTTTCTCGCCTCTGTTCGGGAGCCAGCGAAGCCTCGACCCGTTTCCAGACGACCCATCCGCTAGCAGCGAAGAAAACGATGAGGATGAAGATGAAGGTGACATGCTGTGGCGAGCTCACGAACGGGAGATGCACCTTACGTATCAGAATCCTCGTTTCGCGCCTCGAGATGTTTCGATTGACGACGTGGATGTGGATGCCTTCGAGAACCAGAACGTGATCATCCGCAGCCATCCTTTTGCGAATTCAAGGCAATTGTCTGGAGGTGGTCGTGGGTTGTTTGGTGCGAATGGATCGCAATTGTCAAGTGACGCTGAAGGTGAAGAGGGTTTTGGGTTTGGTGTTGGCGATGATGGTGACGATCACAACGACGACGACACCTGGGGACGCACCGTCGCTCTCGAACTCCAGGCTGCAGGTGACTCGTGTAATTCGCAGAGAGAGCAGACTGTACGAGGGTTCCCGATGACTTTGCAGACTCGACCACAGCCTGCCGTCAGTGGTACTTCTCGTGGAAGCGCGCAGTTGCAACCAAATGCTACGGGACGAGCGTCTTTGGGAGGCAAAGCCCAGTCTCCGCATCTGCCGCGCAATCTAAACACCATGACGGCAGATGAGACAACAGAGGAGGAAGCCGCTCAGACCGACGAGTCTGAGAAGCCGTGGCGAAGCTACTGCGAAGAGCTCATCGCTCGCAATCGCGAGATGCAGGAACAGGTTGCGTACGCAAGACGACGCATGGTGCAGCTCGGCCACAACAACCAGAAGCTCCATTTACTCATCGACCGCGTGGAGCGTGACCGCGATGGGCTGATGTTTGAGAACGATCTGCTGCAAACCCAACTGAATGGCTTTGAAGACCACGAGAGGCATCACGAAGCGCTCATGACAGAGCTGACGATTCTCCGCAAGCAGCTACGAAAGAAAGAGCGCTCTCTGAAGGGATCGCAAGCCAGCCGCAGCAGTGGCTTGCATTCGACTCGTCGAGGAGATGTATTTGGACTTCGGCACCAGGAAGAAGAAGACAATGGACACGGCTCAGCGTCTGTTGAAGACGTGCGATTCGTTCTGCACCACCAGCTTGGACCGAACGCGCTCACTGCAAAGAGCGTCGACGAGCTGAAGGACTGGGAGCAGCTGCTGGAGAGCTCACTGACGCATGTGCGCTCGATGAGAGAAGAGAAAGCGCTCGCGCTGCAGAAGAAGCTCGATCGCCAGGTGGAAGAACAGCAGGAGCTCAAGCTGTGCGTGATCTGCCTCTCGAACGACAAGAGCATCCTGTGCCTCCCGTGCCGCCACCTGTGCCTCTGCGAGTCCTGCTCGGCGCGCGAGGAAGTGGAAAAGTGTCCGATCTGTCGCCTCCACATCGACGAGATGCTGCTCGTGTACGCGTGAGTTCGGCTTCACAAGAAGTCCATTCAAGGAAGGAAGAGCCGCTTCCAAGAACAAACAAGAAACAAGAACCTGTCTGCTACTTGGCCACAATACACTACAACCATCAAGACGAACCGAGAAAGGCATGGGTTTGTCGTGCTTCACAATGCAGACCGCAGGTATGAGTCCAGTTTGACTGCTTGATAGAGTTGTGGGTAAGAGCATGCAGGGTCTCAAGTGAAAGCGTGCATGTCCTCGGACGCCTTCGAGAGCTCGGGCGTCTTTGGGTAGTAGTAGCTGAAGTCTGTCTCCTGTCCCTGCGCCGCTTGGTCTTCTTCAGAGACGTTGTGCTGAGCTCGTTGTTTGCTTCGCTTCACGATCGCCAGCAGAGCGAGAACGCGAGCGACAATCGCTGCGACTGCCAGCACGATCGCTCCATTTTGATCGCCGCCACTGCCACCACTGCTCACATCGGTGCCTTCAGCATGCTGCGTCGATGAAGTGGAGCCAAAGGATCAATAGAGAGCGCAGACACTCGCTCACCGGGGAACACTCGTGTCATGCTGGCGGCATCGCACTCTTCGGACCTTTTGGAAGGAGACTGCGAAGGTGCGAAATGGGACTTGCATGTCATGTATATTTGTTCCGTATCTCGTATCTTTCTGGAAGGCAACGCTGAAGCGCGAAACCTCTCTCTCGCTCACGATCCAACATTGAACGCGTTGGTGCTCCAAAAGCAAAGCAAACGGCGACCTGAATGTTGTTTCCACTTGTGCTCGGGAGCTGCGACGATGACCCTACGAAGAGACAGACAGTCACAACAGCCGGCGTCTGCTTGCTGGTCTCCTATCTCGCGCGCCTCGTGCCTTCTGGTGTCGGGGATTCTGTGGCCGAGAGCGCGTGTGCAAGTCCGTCCGCCTGGTCATCGTCGATGTGAAGAGCTCATTTCGGAGCTCACCATCCAATTGCGCTGTGGAGGAGCACAAACGGCCACTCTTGACAAGAGTGAGCGAGCGAGTGCCTCTAGACTTGTCCGCCATCTGCTGCAGATTGTGCGGGCTCGCACGTGAGCCACCACAGGAGCCTGTGCCAGGCAGGTGTTGACTTTCTGCATATGCGGTGGACATTCATTAGAGACCAGCGGCTCATTGACACCACAGCGTGCTTACAGAAGACGCGCTTCTCCATTGTGAACATTGCGCGGTGTGTTGCCATTGGTATGTGGCTCAATGGTGATGGATGATAGAGACGGAGTGCGAATGCCATGGTCATCTGCATGTAAAGGCTGTTTGTTGTCGTGACCTTTCGCCAGCTGGAGTGATGCCCACATTTTACCTGACGTATCACTTTGATCAGGTCAATTCTTTCCAGAGGTCAAAATAGACACATTTGTCCTTTCTGCATATCGTTTATAAAGGGATACCCTTTTTCACAGTCCAAGAGACCCAGTCTGGTTTCGTGCTGGCGAACTGTCCAGAATTGACGCTCTGCATGACGCTGCCAAGATGGCGAATGCGGGTTTCTACGCTCGCCCGCACAAGCCTCTGCGCGGCTCTGACCGTAAGTGCACAAGCGAATGGATACTGACTCGCGCCGCCCATTAGCTCCGTCCGCGCTGCCTCTCCATGTGCAGGGGCGATGCTGCAGATGGACGGACGGAGCTCTTCATTCCCCATTTTCTCCACAGCTCCTCAGTCCAATTGGAAGACGCGGGTCGAGCTCTACTTCATTTATCAACCTACTACCAACAGCAGCACAGCGCAATGAAGATGCAGTTTGTCCAGCGATGTGTGGTCGTGCTCGCCATGGTCGCAGTCACAGCGCAAGCACAAGGCGGCAGCAACAACCAGGTTCCGGTCAACAATGCGCAGTGGACACAGCTGCAGGGCAACGCGCAGGTGCAGCCGTTCGTGGACGAGCAGCGCAGCGGCTTTGTCAATGACGTCAACAACAACGGCGCGCCTGTCAACGCGCAGAACTCGCAGCAGCTCACGGTCTCGGACTTCCAGAACGCGGGCTTCAGCGCCGAAGACGCGCAGAGGATCGTCGCGAACCTGAGTGTCGGCAGCAACCGCGACGCTGTCGTCGTGCAGCCAACTGCCTCGGTCACTGCGACTGCTACCGTCACAGGAACAGCTCCAGCTCCAGCTCCAGTCGCTGTTACTACTACCGTGAGCTCTACGGGTTCGCAGCCAGTGGCAGCTGCTGCTCCTGTTGCAGCCGAAGGGAGTTCCACCACCACCACCGCGGTGGCTGGTCCAGCGACAACACCAGTCCCAGCGACGACGACCCCGCCAGTGACCACCGCGCCTCCAAAACTGACCATGAGCCCTGTAGCCGTGGAGGCTTCGACTCCAGCCCCACCTGCCACGCCTGCAGACTCGACCACTCGCGCCGCCACGGCGTTCAGCGTCAACTTGGAGTCGGGCGAAAGCTCCAGCTCCAGCAGCAGCGCTGCCAGCAAAGGCGCCAGCGCTGCGACCTGGCTCGCCGGTGGAGTTGGCTGCGTGCTCGCGGTCGCTGCGATGGCGGCGTTGTACCGAAGGAGGACGATGCGACCGAAGACTCCTGGCACCCCGGCGAACAAGAAGGCGACCTACTTCCACTGCGAGGCGCGTCTGACCCCGCCAGTGTACATCGTCTAGCTCGGTTCAGTGAAGCAACCAGAGTTCACGGCAAACTCGGATTGTCGCCACTCCACCCCACAGCCAGTGCTGTGACCATTTCTCCACCAAGTCGCCCTTGCAAGACCACCAGCAACGCAAGCAAAAGTCCCGAGTCAGCACAGTAGTCCATGTCCCCCCTCTCGATGTCCCTCCACCCGTGCCAGTCCAGTCAGTGCGTGCGTTTGAATCTGTTCACCATGTCCGTAGACCCCAACCAACACCAGTTTTGATCCAATATCTAGCAGATGTCAATATCTTGTCATTCGTTGCACCAGCATTCCTTCCTTCCAGAATCAAATGATTTTCCAGATGTAGTCGTGCTGACTAGTATTGTGCATGCGGTTGCATCAAATACGGCTCGCGTCTTTTGCGAAGAGGTTTTTACGCCTCGACTCTTCGCTCGAGTATGCAGATCATGCGAAACGACTGCTCACTGCTCTTTGAGAGCTGCTGCTATTGCTGCTGCTGCTGGCGATGGTGGGGAGATGATGAACCTGAAGGGTTGCGCTCTTCTTTGCGTTGCTGAGAAGGAACTCTGGCGAGTGGGCGAGCGCAAAGCGGCGCTGTCCGAAGAACGCAAACTCGCTTTGGCTGCTGCCGCTGGCAAAGATCCATCTCTCTATAGACAGAAGGTGTGGAGAGAGAACGAGAGCTGATCTCGTGCACGGCTGACTAGATCGGCTAGAGCCCGCGAAGAGCTCCTTCTCTCGATTGTGCGCAAAGGCGTGAGAGACAGCTCCGGAATCATGAAGCTCAAGCGCTTCCTGCTGCGGTATCACCCGCCTGGGATCATCCTCGAGTACGAGCTGCGGGACGGCACGCGCGAGATGAAGGAGTAAACTACACAGAGCACGACAACCCATCAATCATATCAATACAAACAAAAAGCATCCATTCGTTATCCTCCCTTCTTCGTCCAACAACCAGCGTTCTTCTCTGTGCTTGCCATTCGTTCGCTTTCGGGGAAGAGCGTGGCGCTCCTTCTCTTTCTCTACGGATCGCTCGCTCGCTCGCAAAAAAGGCAAGATGGACGCCGTCTACTGCAGCTGCACGGGGTCGGCAGGCGACGCGAGTGGGAAGAGGATCTGCCACAAGCTGCTCAGTAGGAAGGAACCACACAGCAAGCGAATATGCATAGCAATAAATGCATGAGCACGTCAGTCAATGGGCTTCTTGCGCGCTAACCCCTCGCACACACAAAAAGAGCAAAGAGAGAGAGAGAGAGACGTGGACGTACGTGAGCTGCGGCTCCTGCTTCATCGCGATGTAGATGACCAGCGGCACGAAGCCGTAGTGCACCACCGGCTTGATGAGCTTGAACGCCTTGGTCGGACCGGTCTTCCAGATCTTGCTCATGCTTGCTTGGCTTGCGTTGCTTTTCGCTTTCTGACTGACAATGCAAATGGTGTCCAATGTTCGCGATCGCACTCAAGAGGGAAGGTGCAGTACACGCATGCCACACTTTCGCACTTGTCATCACACTTTCACACCCATTAACTTTGAGACTCACCAGTGTGCTGTCCCAGTTTGGTGTTTTTGGAGGATTGACCTCACTAACTTCACCATCGATGTCATTCTTGTCAATTCGGAGTTCGCTGGTTCATTTCAATGGCCATCCAATGCGAAGTTGAGTTCTATCGCGCGCTCGGAGATGAGGGCGGAGCTGGGTGAAAGGTGGGCGAGGGCGACACTGCGAACCGCCGGAAGCGCGCCTCGATGAACCCGACGTTCATCCCTGTGAGCCCAAAGCGATCCATCTGTACCGGGATACAGAGAAACGGAGTTAGCGAGTATCGGATACGAATGAATGATTGGGAATCGGACAAGCAAACTCACATGCTGCGGCATCATGATGAAGTTCATGTCCTCCTGGGTAGAGCTGGGACTTGAATCGCGTCGTCGTCGACAGCAGCGGTCCGCGCGCGCGATCGGGACGCTGGACACGCACAAAGACCGTGTTGCTGCCGTGGCTGTCCTGGGGATGGGAGGCGATCGGTGGCCGTGTGCGCTGCTGCTGCTGCGACTCGCGGACGCTCGAGATGGCGGATAACACAGCGGAGACCTGCGCCTTGGCGTCCTCAAAGCGCGCCGCCTTGCTGACGTACGACGGCGTCGGCACTTGGGACTTCTTGATCTGGATCGCGCGCTTCTTGGAACGGTACGCGCCGGGTCCAATCGCCTCGGGGTTTGTGCACTGCCAAGTTTCAGCGGTTAAGGGAGAACGTCGAGGTGCACGGGTCGGCATGTATCGTAGAGAGGCATGGGCTAAGGCTAGTTTGGGAGGATATGAGTATGGGTCCTTGACGACGCTCGCGAATCGGTCTTTCGAGGAGCTGAAGGCGCTCAGACACGGATTCGTCGCGTCCTCGAGGCTCCACTGCAGCGTCTACTTCGATAAAGCGACAGAGGTGTCAGGACTGGAGCATACCGGACAATCGCACTACAGCACTGTTCGGACACAGTAGACAGACACACTTGCCTTCTTGTTGCCGCAGTCCGTGTTGTAGTACGCGTCGGGGTCTCGTTGAGCTTCTGAGCCATGACGAACTCCGGGTCGAGCGACTGGCGACCATTGCCACCGATGCGCTTTGCGCTGCTCATCCTTGACGCAGTGCTTCTGACACAACTTGCTTCTGTAAGACACAGCACACAAAAAGGGACCATCAGAGAGAATCATTATCTTCAAGGATCAAACAGTCACACACAGACAGACATTTTCATTCCGACGCACATGTCGTGGATCTGCTCGCCATTGGGCAGCGAGATGCGCGCCACCGCGCTGTCTGTTTTGCTCTCCGCCTTTGAATCGAACGAGCAGCGCGCAGTAAGTATTTCAAAGCCACGCAACGCAACGCAGCACCAGAGCCCTGGGTTTCTTTTTAAACGGCAAAGTCCGAGCCAGAAAGCTCCGAGCACAAAATGGCGCAGCAAAAACACGCACAGAGGAGAGAAAAGGGAAGGAGCGACTGGTCTCCTCCCTTCTGTTCTCCCCCTTGCTTGCTTGCGTTTGTATGGGACGCCGCGCTTGAAGGAATGGCAGGCAATCGAGACAAGAGAGCGAGCAAAAGAGTACGAACCGAGGGCTGCTGCGCGGCGATCTGGCGCTTCCACATGGCTCGGCGAGACGCATTCGATGCCTGGAGTAAGGGAGAGTAAGTACACAGAAGTAAGCCGTGTGTGTGAGTCTCTCTCTCTCTCTATTTGTTTGGTTTGTTTGTATGCAGAGCGTGGGCGGTAGCTCTTCGTTGCGTGCCCCTCCGAAGACGTCGCTGGAGCCGTGGCTCAGGACACGAGAGCGGCGCGATACCTGATGCGATCAAAGGTGCCGCAGGCGTGAGGGCGTTCGTTCATTCTGGCGTCGCTTGCGTGAAGGGACTCGCTCGCGACTGCGCTGCGTGAGTGCTTCGACCTGTGAGCTTTGGGGCTAGAGCGGCAAGCGGGCAACCATCGATAAGACTGCGCAGATGTGGATCGTATCGGGCGATCCTTCGTGCTCAATCAAGATCGTCTGCTGTTGATTAGTACTGATATTGATACGCGCCAAGACGTTCTGTGCGTGCGATGAGTCTTGGGGATAAGATGTTCTCATGCGGGTGCTCGGTGTATTTAAGGCGAGTGTGGAGATTGTGAGCGAGGTCCGTGACCGGTATGTTGTATGATACGAGAACGCTGGCTGTGTGTGTAACGAGTTTGTGTGAGAGTTTCCTCTCATTCTGTGTGGCTGATGAATACGCGATGTGTGTGTGGTGTCGTTTTTATATCAGTTCGCTCTATTGGCCGAGTCGGCGTCCACGCGGTCGCCGCCGACACCACGCTCGCTCTTCGCGAACAGTGTATTGGACATGAAGACAGACGGGTGACCCGCACATCTCTCTCTCTCTCTCTCTCTCTCCAGACACAATCAAGACGATGATCCACGACCGCGCGTCCGACGTGATTGTGCGCTGCGTGTGGTGATGGGAGCAACCACTTGCTGCCAATCAGTCAGTCAATCGCAGTCGACCACCTGAACAGCGAAGAGCGCGTGCTGATTGACCTGCCTGTCTTTGGGTGACTAGATGCTTCGAGAGAGAGAGAGAGAGCTTGCTTGGATGGATGGAGAGGTCCAGAGCGCGCGCGCCTTGCGTAGTATCTCTATGGATGGATGCGAGTCAGTGGTGGGTGAGTGACGGCTGCTGGTGTGTGTGTGTGAGTCACCTCTTCTTTTTTTCTATGGGGTTTTACTATTTGTCTGTGCAGGTTGGTCACATCTCAACAATGCGAACATGGAAATGCTTTTGGGCTGTTTGTTGAACAATAACGATGGACTTTCTGTGTGTCTAGTGAGTGTGCGATCAGTTCGGAAGAGGCAAGAGAGAGAGAGAAAGAGCGAGGTGAGCGTCCGCCTCAGTTCGCCACCCACCGCGTGCGCTCACTCAGTGCGGCTTTCAATAGACGCATCTCGATGCATGGAGACTTTGGTAATGGCGAGCTTCCGTGGTGTAGTGCTCTTGGGGTCTGTAGGATAAAGGCAAGTGTGAGTGTTGTTGTAGTTTGATCCTGAAGTAAAATGAAACACTTGTGGTGTTGGACTCTTGAATAATAATTTAATAATCATAGATAGTAGTAGATGGTACACATGGGTGGGGTGGGCTAGTGTCAAAGGCTGCAGACTTGTTGTTTTCACCCAGCTTTATAAACACGAGAAGCACCGGAAGGGAGACGACGACGAAGAAGAAGAAGACGGCGAGAGACTGGTTGATCCGCCAGGCGGCTGAGTCTGCTGACTGCGAATGAATGCATGCATCCACCTCCCGCCATTCGCCATCCTCACGGTCGCTTCGCTTCAAGGTTCGATCGATCGACTCTGGCTGTTCGAGTGCTGAGTCAGGAAGGAGGATGCTGAGGAGGGAGGAAGAAGGTCTTCTTCATACACTCGAGGCTCAGCGTCGACTGACTGGAGTTTTCTCGTTCTTCTTCTTCTTCTTCTTCAGATCTCTCGGGGCTTTCTCAGGAGAGAATTGGGCTGGATGAGAGCACCACAGCAGACTTGGGAACTGGGGACTTGGATGAGGGGTTTCAGGTACTTCCAGAAAAAGGCGGGAGCTTGTTTTCTGGATCTGGAGTTTTTTGTTGTTGGCTGACTGGTCTGGATGGAGAACGGACAGAGTGCATTGACTTCACGGCTTGTTTACACGCTGGTGGCGGTGCTGGTGCTGGTGCTGGCCATGGCGTTCTTTCTCTTGCGGATGCGCACCAAGTGGCGCGAGAGAAGCTGCACGCGGCTGCGCAGCGTGTGCTCGTTCAGATAGTTCTCGCGGGACGTGGCGGCCAAGAACATGAGCTTCTCGATCTTGATCGCGAGCAGAAACGTCTTGGAGCGCCAGTCGTAGTTCTCGGGCACCTGGGTGAGCACGTCGTGCGGCTGGTGGTTGCGGAGCATGCGCTCGATGAGCACGACGCTGCGCGAGCGGAGCCGGCGGAGGTCATCGCCGCCGCCCTCTCGCCAGTCCGAGTCGCTGTTGCTGCTGCTGACGCCACCGCTGGAACTGTTGCGCGACGCACAGACGGAGGACGTCATGCACGGCGGCACGATCGCGGCGCCGTTCGGGTTCATACTGGCTGGGACGGAGCCGAGCAGGTGGTTCATCGAGCTGTTGTTGTTGTTGTTGCTGTTGCTGTTGTTCGGGTTGCTGTTGTGGTGGTGGTTGTTCATGCCCCCGACCCCCATAGGGAACGGCAGGTTGTCGAACTCGCGCATCGACGCTTGCAGGCGCTGGAACGTGGGCAGAGGCGTGCGGCGACGGTTGATCATGAGACGAGTGGCTGTTGGCTGAGCTGCTGGCTGTCGGTGGCACTTGGAGATGATTCGCAAGTGACAGACAACAGGAGCTGCTGGCTGCTGTGAGTGAGTGGGTGAGTGGGTCAGCACGATCGAGTGAAAATGGAAATGAACTTCCAGTCTTCCCACGACTGTCGACAGAGACACCTCGCCACTCACGCTCGCAAGCAAGTTGTTTCTTGTGCGCGCACAAGAAAAACAAGTCGGTTGCGTGTTTTCGTTAAAGAAAGCGGCGCGCAAAGCAGCAAAACGGAAAGATCCTCGCTGGACACTTGCTGGTTGCGCGTCTTCGCTCTTGTTTGCTTTTGGACTTGGACTGGGAAGGATGCTGGCGCGTTTCCCTCGCAGAGAAAAGAAGCGCAAGCAAGCAGCAAGTCCATACAAAAGCGCTCCGAATCAACCCAGACGCATATTGGCGCTGACTGCATTGGCGGTCATACAAAGAGCAAGTGTCGAGTGCATGTCTTTGCAACGACTTGCCTAGTGACTTGCAGACGTGATGCTTCGTTTCTCTGCGCCAGCGCGGTTGTGATTGGCTGGGACAGAGAAAAACCCTACCCCGCACACCTCTGTCTGGCTTGTCTCTGTGCTTCAGATGCATCTCTGCGAATGCGAGCGCAGCAGTTAAACAAGCTGCACACTTGCGTCCACTATGCGAGCTGTCGTTTGTTGGCCAGCACGCTGCTCAAATGACAAAGATCTGGGGTTGCACTCGGAGCAATTCGTCAGCTTGGAGCGTTAAAAGCAGGGACGGAGCAGTTGGATCCGAACTTGTCTAGACAGAGCAGCTCTGGAAGCATCGCTGTCGCCTCTGAATTACTGTGCAATCCGAGGTGTGCTGAATGGGTCAAAGCGAGCTTCCTCGTGTCTTGTGTTTTGCCAAGGCAAAGCGAAAGATGGTGCTTTTTTGGAGGTCGTCGTCGTGTGTTCCTTCGCGAGCCCACGACACAACCGCGACAGCGTGAGCCACTTCTGCACTTTCTCAGAAAACCTTCATGATCCCCCAGACACAGCCCCAGACACAAAGTGTGTCTGGGGCTGTCAACAGCTGGACAAGAGCTCCTCGCACACATGAGCTCTGCAACAAGTGCCAGCAGCAAACTCCCAAACATACTATATGCATACACTACATTTGACAGGTTTTGAAGCCATACTTTGGCAAATATCAAAACTGGATCACTTCACTTCTCCGATACGCAAAAATGCGCGCAATCGCAGCGCTCGCGAGTGTAAAACCAAGCTGCGCGCGGTGCAATTCGGCAGGATTGAGACGCGCTTTCCAGCTTTGTCTAGTGCTGTGCTGTGTCTTTTTCCCTTCTCGACCGCGGCTGCAAAGAGCTGCGCTAGCGCGCTGGGGAGAGTGAGTTGCGGTCGAGCGAGTCGTGGATCGTGTGGTTGCAGCCCCACGAGGTTCCTCTTTGGCAGCCATCGGCGCGTGTCTTCGTCGCCCAGTTTACAAATGCTTGTTGCCTCGCAGTGAGTTGGTTTGTCTAAAGAGTTATTCTTTGAATCGGAAAATCGGTGCTTGTTGCTTTGCAAGTTTCGCACACTTTTCCTCCCATAAATTCGGCAGCAAAGAAACTCGCAAGAGTGGCGCGCATTCCTTCCTCCCTCATTCGATTCGCTGGCGCTCTTTCCGATATCTGTCCCTCAATCCAATCGCTCGGTCTGCTCTTTCTCTCGCTCTACTCTTTTGGAGTTGGAGCTCTTGAGACCTCAGCTCGGCTTTAACGAACGACTTTGAGACACAGGAGACAGCTCTTAATACAGGACTGTCCTCAAGAGATGCAAACAAACATCAAGTCTGCTGTGGACCACACACTTTGTGCGAAAGCTTGGCTCTCAAATTGGCTCGACCGCGTCTTTGCAGCCATGACTGTGTGTTTCTCTCCACACTCACTCGCTCGCAGCCAAGAAAGAAGGCGTAGAAGGCATAGAAGCTACACCATCGGAAATGGTCGAACGCACTGAGAGCGTGCGCTGAGTCACGAAGTCCTTTTAAGGTTGGTCCCTCCCATAGCTAGTATTGTTTAATAACGCTTGCATTAAATCCATTTGACATGTCAAATCAGAGACAGAGATACCCGTTACAGTACGATCAACACAGTTGGATCTAATACCTGTGTGAAATGATGCGCGTAGGATGCTAGCAGTCGGCATTATGTAGAGAAGGGAAACCTCATTTGGTTGAGAGCTCGTCTCTCGTCTCTCGTCTCTCCGCTCTCCGCTCTCGGCTGTCCACTGTCCAGGCAGCACTCGCTTTTCGCTGGTGCCTCCAACAAGGCTCGCAGCGCACGTGCGCGAGCAGCAAAGAAACGTCTCGATTTAATGCGACGCGTGCCAATCGGCAGTTTTCGGATGCAGCAGTCAAGGATGAGACTGAGGCTGAGTGATGGAGGAGGTTCTCTGTGGGAGGCTGGCGCCTCTGAAAACTCATGCCTCGAAGCTTCTTGAAGGCTAGCGAGCTGTCCATAGCTTTCGTTGCTGCTCACTCAGCTTCCTGGTCGGGTCCTGTTGAGAACAGGCTGCTTGCGTGCGTCTCTCTTTCTGTCCGCGCCTGGTTGGTTCGGTTCTTTGCTGCGAGCGTGCGCAAAGAAGTCTCACCAGAGAACCTCGTTCGTGTCCAGGTTGCTTTTTTATTGAGCATGGCAACACCACATTCAACCTTGAAGCGTCCAAAGAAGAGAGCTGGCTGGCTTCACTTTGCTCACTGCGCGTTGAGGACCGTCAGCAGTTGCCGATCCGATCCTGCGTGACTGCATGCCTGTTGCCACTTTTGGCTGCAAAGCCGACACTGCCGCTGAGCGCACTTGCTGCAAGGAGCTCCACGGGTGATGTGTTTGCTCCTGTCTTTTGCAGGGTTCGAGAGCGACCCTGCTGCTCAAGATATGCGTCGCGATCACGAGAAGCTGCGCCATCGATCGACAATGTCGCAGTCCCTGGTGAGTAGGATCATTTGTGTTGGTGATACAGTGACATGCATGTGCTTGTCGTATCTTACTACGCGACTGACTCGGCGTTCGTCTTTCTCGCATGCGATTTCTGTGCGTCTGTGACGTCATGCACAGACAGCAAACGCGGCCACACTCGGTATGCGACTGCAAAGCGAGCGCAGCAGAATGGCTCCTTGCGCTCTTGAAGGGTTAAGCGACCGAGCCATCCGAGCTGCTTGCTGCAACCGGGGTTGGTGCTGGTGAGCTCCTTACCTGCCGTGTGATTATGAATAGAAAGCAGCATTCTCAGCCTGGCGATCAGTAGCAGATGTGGTACTTCACTCACACGCACTCAAGAGCTCAAAGTCTGTTTGTGCTTCAAGCGCATGTTCATTCATTCGATCTGCGCGCGTTCCACTTTCATTTGACACGCAGCCCAGTCAGCTGTCCTGCTGACTTCCCTATCGAAAACGCGATTGTCCGAGTGGTTGTGACTGGCTCGTCGTCCTCCGTTCACTCGCGTTTCTTTGTGTCGCAGCACAAACATCGAAGATGTACCGGTATTCAGATCGACACTTCTCATCAAAGCTTTATCCGACCGACTACCAACATTTGGACCGATATCAGACCGGTTGAAACAAAAGCACCCTAAAACAACAATAATGAGTATCACAATGGTCCTGACGATTGACATTGCTAGGATGTCCTAGACAGAAACAACGTCAGGACGACTTGGACAACACTTTTAGCGAATCACGTCGCTGCATGAACACTCATCCACATGATTCGCTACAAAGGCAACAGCTTTTACAGAGGGCCAATCACATCCCATTTCTTAGTGGATTCAAGTCAAGCGAGAGCCTCCGTATATTATACAGAGAAGTCCCCAGATGCTTACAAACTCCAAGTCAAGAGGGGAAAGACAGACTTTTGGCCAACCAATAAGCAACCTTGCAATTGCTTGTCATTCCCAGACGAACCGTCAGAAACACAGTCAAAGTGATGATGCTGCGCACTCGCGTCCGCTTGGCTGCTCAGGCGCTGCTGCAGCCGCGTGCAGTTGCCCGAGCGCGCGCCGGTCTCCACGCGACAGCACCGGCGTCTCGCGCGTTCCGCTCGCTCGGTCTGGGCGACGAGCTGGTGCAGCGGCTCGCGGCTCTCGGCATGAAAGAGCCCACACCAGCTCAGCAGCAGGTGACGAGCCATCAATCGCCCTGCTCACCATGAGAGCGCTTATTGTGCAATGCTGACATCGACAGATACCTCACAGCTCACGCTATGTGTGCTGCTCACAGGCGATCCCAGCGATCCTGCGTCGCGAAGACGTGGTCATCGCCGCGGAGACTGGCGGCGGCAAGACGCTCGCGTACTTGCTACCTCTGCTCGAGCAGCTCCACGCGCACCCGCTGGCGATGAAAGACGTCCACCGACCCGTGGGGCTCATCCTGACCACGTCGCAGGAGCTCGTGCGCCAGATCGCGAGCGTGCTCGCGACGCTGCACCCGGAGATCGCCAAGGTCGCCGTGAGCCTGTCGTCGACGAATCAGTCGCTGAGCAACCACCGCGCGTGTCCACTGGTGATCGCGACCCCGAAGGCGCTGCTGCGCGCGTGCAAACCGAAAGACTTTGCGTTCACGAGCAGCATCGTGGTGGACGAGGCCGACATGCTGCTCGGCGGCGGCTTCGAGCGCGACACCAAGCAGATCCTTGCGACGATCCGCAACCAGCCGCTGCTCAACGCGCACCTGAACGACTGGGAACGCGCGCGCCAGCGTCAGATACTCAAAGCCACTGCTGCCGTGGATGGCGACAATGGAGATGAGGACGAAGAGGACGAGATGGTCGACAGGGACGAGGTATCGAGCGAGCAGCGCCAGACGATCTTCAGTGCAATATCCTTCTCCACCTCCTGTGCCTGCCAGCCTGCTTGTTTATTCTGGACTCGCGACTGTGTTGTTTGTGCTGTCTCCTTGACCCTCCAGTTGTTGCATTTGCTTTGTTTTTTGTTTTTCTTACGCGACGATCCCAGACTACGGCAAGCGCTCCGTGCGTCAGTACATCGAGTACAAGTTCCCGAATGCTCACTTCGCAGTCACAAAGGTGTGGATTGGCACAATGATCGTCTGAGTATCGATTGTGTCTTTTGTGACCTGTTGCTAGACTGCTAACTACCTTTTTGTCTGTGGTCATTTCGCCATCTCAGGACTTCCAGCGCACGCTGCCACAGCTCGACGTGAGCTTCCACGACCTGCAGCAATTCCTCGCAGACTCTGGCTCGGATGTTGCTGATGCTGCCGCTGACGAGCACGCGCTGGACGACGCGCGCAAGGCGCTGCTCTGGAGGATCCTCACTGACGAGCAGCAGCAAAAGCAGCAGGCGCTCTCGGGCAACACGCTCGTGTTCGCCAAGTCGATCGCGAGCGCAAACTCGCTCTTCGACTTCCTAGAAGAGCAGACGCAGCAGACGCCTTCCTCGTTCCCAAAGATCCTGCTCTTCCACAAAGAGATCGACCGCCAGCAGCGCCAGAGTGTGCTCGCGCAGCTGGACGACGAAGACGCGAACGTGGTTGTGATCTGCACAGACATCGCAGCGCGTGGACTCGATACAACGAAAGTGCGCCACGTGGTCCAGTACGAGTTTGCGAACGACGTCGTGAGCCACTTGCACCGCATCGGCCGCACTGCTCGAGCTGGCACCGCTGGGAAAGGTTCGTTGACAATTGCTGACTCGGTCATATTCGAAGGCTGCTGATCACTTGCTCACACGCTCACATGACGGAACTTGTGTCTCTTCTGCACTTGTAGTGACGAACATCGTGTCGACGGAGAACGCGCTCGTGCTTGAGAAGATCCACGAGGCTGGCGCGTCCTCGCTCGACGGCGCGTTCAGCAGGAAGCGCAGTCTGCGCAAGAAAGCCCGGAAGCTCCAGCACCAGAGCCGATAGATACCGTGATGCTCGCCACGCAGCAGCGCCTTGACGATCGCCAACTGCTAGACCGCCCACACACACATTCACACACACACGAGCGGTTCTCTCACAGACCTGTGACGAGCTTGGAGCTTTTTATCCACCACACACATAATAGACGAAGATCCAAAATAAGCTCAAACGCCACCTGTGCAACGCCATGCTTGAGTTTCCTGAAACCACCTCCAACACGTTGGCGTTTTGCGCTGGCAGCTGCTGTCCCTCAGAGACGAAGAACGAGGAAACATCCGACGCCAGCACCAAACAGCAGCGCAGGAGCAGGACAGAATGGCCGACATGAAGGAGCTCCGACTGCGCCGAGTCATCGGATACAACGGTGCGAGGACTCTCTCTCTCATGCACCATAGGAGCTTGCACTGTTCGTTGACTGGGCTAACTCGACTTGTTCTTTGCTTCTTCACGACTATCGCTTGCTTGTCCGCTCGCCTGATTTGCTTTGCTCGTGCAGGCACGTTCCTCAACACGCTCATTTACACCACGGACGGCAAGTTCCTGCTCTACTCGCTGGGGCTCGCGGTCGTGATCCGCAACCTGCGCAACAACACACAGGCGTTCCTGCGCGGCCACTCGGACGTGATCACGTGCCTCGCGATCTCGCACGACGGCACGCGCCTGGCGTCCGGTCAGCAATGCAAGAGCCGCGGCAACAAGGCGCCAGTGATCGTCTGGGACCTGCAGAAAGCCACCGACCACGCGCACGCGAAGGCGGACCAGAGCGAGTGCGCGCTCTTCCGCCTCGTGCTGCACATGGGCAAAGTGCAGGACCTCTCGTTCTCTGCGAGAGACAGCTACCTGTTCACGGTGGGCGGCCAGGACGACAACGCGCTCGTGTGCTGGAACATGCAGAACGGCGAGCCGATCTGCGGGATGCCGTCGGGGGACGACTCGACGCTCGTGGTCTCAGCGTTCAACATGAGCGCGAATGACGATCTCATTGTCACTGGAGGCAACTACGCCATCTCGGTATGGCGCGTCGACATCAAGCACCGCAAGTTCCACTCTCTCCGCGCGAACCTCGGATCTCTCAAGCGCATCGTCACGTGCATCGGCGTCTCTCCGGACGACAAAGTCGCCTATTGCGGCACCAAGACAGGCGACCTGCTCGAGGTTATCTTCGACTGCGACCTCACCAAGCCAAACTGCATGTTCCCACCCGTGGGGACGCAGAAGCCGCACCACCAAGGAGCGCTTCAGCCAGGGTATCAGCACGATCCTGGTGCACGACGACGAAGAGAACAAGCGCTTCGTGCTGCTCGGTGCTGGCGACGGCACGCTGGCGTGTTTGCGCATCGGGAACATCAGCGAGGCGGCGTCTAAGACCACACCGATCCCGACAGACTACATGGAGAAGCTCGTGGGCGGCATCACGTCGGTCTCGGAAGGCAAGCACGACTTTTACGCCGGCACCAACAACTCCAACATCTACCACTTCCAGCTGACCGACAGCGGCATCAAGACGGAGCTGCGCTCCACGTGCCACTACGGGAGCATCAACGACGTCGTGTTCCCCAACTCGCAGGAGCGCCGCGAGGACGAGAACTCGCACCTGTTCGTCACGTGCTCCAAGACCGACATCCGCATCTGGAACGCGCGCACAGGACAGGAGATCCTGCGCATCCAGGTGCCCAACCTCGTCTGCAACTGCATCGACCTCACGCACGACGGCAGCGTCATCGTGAGCGGCTGGGACGACGGTAAAGTGCGCGCATTCTACCCCGAGAGCGGCAAGCTCAAGTTTGTCATCCAGGACGCGCACAACGAGTCCGTGACTGCGATCGCTGTCTGTGCGTCCCCGTACTCGTCGTCCAAGGAGTGGCGCTTGATCACGGGCGGGAAAGGCGGTCGCGTGCGCGTGTGGCGCATCGCGTCGTCCCGGCAGACGATGGAGGCTTCGCTCAAGGAGCACCGCGGACCCGTGAACTCGATCCAGGTCGTCAAGGACTGCAACGCGTGCGTGAGCGCGTCCACCGTCTTCCGCCGCATCCTCTACCACCCAGACGAAAGCCAGATGATCACGTGCGGCTCCGACCGGCGCTTCACGTACTTTGACTCGTTCGACGGTGGCCATCCGTGTGCTGGAAGAGACCTCCGAGTCCGAGATGCTCGCCATGGACATCGAGCAGACGGGGACTGTCTTCGTCATCGGCGGCCGCGACGGGCTGCTCAAGATCTGGCACTACGACAACGGAGAGACCGTCGGACTTGGCAAGGGTCACAGCGAGGCGATCAACGCGGTCAAGATCTCGCCCGACCGGAAAGAAATCGTCACCGTCGGCTCGGAAGGCGCCATCATGGTCTGGGAAGCTGCAGATCTGCTTTAGCATCCGAGTTGGGTCTCGTTGGTGAAGTGAAGAGTCCGTCAAAGCTGGACTAGCTTCTCAGACAGGCGCTCTTGATTCTTGGAACAGCAAGCTCCAGCAAGTCGCACGTACCCTTGTCTCTCTCTCTCTCTCTCGGAAACACCATTTTCTTCATCTATCACTTGCACATAAACAAACCTTCACAATGGGGAAGCTGCCTGTTGGATTGCTGACATTACACGTGCACACACCTCATAAATACTCACTCAACGGCGTGTCGGCAGACCATTTTGCAGCAAGTCCAGCGTGTCGGATATTGAAATTCGGCTGGATGAAGGTGGACGCTGGAGCAGTCCCGACGACTCACGACCGAAACGCGGAGACGAATGTCTCGACGACTGAAGTCCAGAAGCCACTGCTTGTGGCTGCTGCTTAGCTTTGCAACGCATGCAGAATTTTGCATCAGGGTCACGTAGACGCACCATATCACAGAAAACACAGCTCTCAGGTTTCTTACTCGCATTGTTGGGGGCTTTGGAGGTGGTACTAGGTGCCTGACTTTTTCTTGCGCCTGGTGTCACAACGATCAAGTCAGTCACGATCCCATTCAAGCAAGCAACCAACAGCACGAGAGCAACGACGATGCGACCCAGCCACGCACCATCACCTCCGTCGCCGTCACTGATCTCCATGTCTTCTTCCGCCGCACTGTGATCAGACTGAGTCACTGGCGAGAACGTGCCATCCCCACTGCTGCTAAAAGAATCGTCTCTCACTCGTGCGACCGTCACCTCGGGGGCGTCAACGATCTCCGCTGCTGGTGCTGGCGGCGCTGATGCTGGTCTTGACGCTCTGCTGCTGCTTCTGCTGTTCGTGGCTCTAGGTGGCAAAGGATCTCTCGCACTGGAACGTTCGCGGTCTGACTGCTCGTACCTTCTATCCGCACTGTACTTTTGGTTGTCGTTCAGGATCTCTAGACTGAGTAAGAACTTCATCGCATCCTCTCCAGCGACTCGGTACGCCTCTTTCTTCTCCTCGTGACTTCCACTGCCGATCTCAACGTTCCCGACACAGAACGACCAATGATGCCGCTTGCCGCCCCGAAAGTACGTCACCTGGCGCTCGATCGGGAAATCTTTCCAGCTGTTCAGCTTCATGCCTTGCCACATGCGAAGAAAAGACTCGCTGCGCGTCGCCCGATCTCGAAGTCGCTGCACCGCATTTCCGTACACCCGATTCGAGTCATCCACCAGTTTTCTCCACGCGAGTCCCTGTTCCAGCAGCGTCTCGAGGATCTGTGTGTACAGATCAACCGTTGAGGAGCCCTTCAACACCAACCACTCGCGACCTTCAACCGTAACTGTTCCCTTGCCGTCTACAACTCGAACATCAAGGCGCGACCCGGAAAGCTGCTTCACACGCTCCACGTAGTCCAGATAGAAGCGCATCTTCCGGGGTTTCTTGGTTCTGTTCAGCACTGGGGAGAGCGCCTTTGGGAAGAAACTCGCAAATCGAGACAGTAGGTTCACGATAAACTTGTCGTGGCTGGAGAACACTGCTGGGAGAATCTCGGGATGCACATGCACATCCCGAGTCTTCTGTTCGCTCGCACGTTCAACACTGTGGTCGGTTTTCACCCGCGGAGTGGACGAACCCTGGTCGCGGCTTGGAGAGGAACCATACAATGGCGCGCGAGGAGGCTCGTCGCCTCTGCGAGAAGAAGAGTCCTCCTGTCTGCGCTGCCAGTGAGCCTCCTGTGGATACGCTGACGAGAATGAAGCACGGTGATACTCGGGCTCGTACGAATGGTCGTTGTACATGTTGGGCGAGTAGGGACGGGGTGGAAGAGGGAGTGAGCGCTCAGATCTGAACGAGTCGTCTCTGGAGTCGTAGTCCCGACGACCATACGACGAAGCCCCATCGTATGACGATGACCTAGGATATGGCGGCTCAGTTGGGTGCTGCCGTGGCGGTATCCTTGACCCGGATGAAGTTAAATCAATGTAGTCACTTCCAGGTTTGCGGCTCGACTCGTCTCTGCTGTCTCTGTTTTCGGCAAATGCGTGCAATACATTTGAATCGCTTTGACTTCTTGAAAACGTCCTCTCTCGAGAAGGAGGGGCTCCATTCGAAAACGACGAGGATGATGGCGTATTCGTCGACTCGGACAAAGAGCGTTGCAGCTGGGTACCTGACGACGGTGGAGGCGGATCTCCACCGCTTGGAACTGGTCGCACTCGGGGATCCTGGGGTTTGCGGCTGCTCAAATACTCGGAAGCCGATATAATGCGCTTTGCGGTGCTTGGCGGTGGGGCGACACGATTGGGAGCTGCAGTCGGTGGCATGTGCACCTCCTTTGCCACCACTGGAGACGAAGACGGCGTCACTTCAAATCGACCTGCAGAAGAATCAGTTCGTCTCGGATCACTCGCGGATGCCGCTCTTGGCTGAAGTCGCGGGTCTACTGGTTCACTTCGAGGCGGTAGTGGAGGAACAAATGGCTCGACTGGCAGAGGAGGTTTAGCAGGTACACTCGGTTGGCGCGCAAGCGGGTTGATCACTCGCAGGTTATCGATCGCCGCCCGATTCCCGCTTTGCACATACCGACTCCCACCACCGAAGCTGGATGGATGTCTCCCAGCTCCCAGCGGAATCACTTCGATGCCGCCGACTGTAGGGGTCGCTGAGACAGGCACTGGCGGACGAGATGATGGCGGTGCTGCCTTGGACTGAGCACTCGCGTTCGCTGCTGTTGTCGCTGGAAGAGGTGCTGCTGCTGCTGCTGTGGAACTAACGGCACTGTTGTCACCTCGCACGTCAAGAATCAACCGGCGCTTCTTCGAATTCTGCTTCTCAGTATCGGAGAAGACCTCCGCAGGCGCCGCTGACGCCAAAGCTTGGGCTTCGCTGTCGCCACTCACTGTTGCTGCTTCCTGTCGCGCAATGCGTCGCATGAGTTTCTTCTGCGCTCTCAGCTCGTCTTTGCTCAGCTCGGCGCTTTCTGTGCTGCCACCCGCAGAAGTCGGCGAGGCGACAGGGACTTTCCGCTTGGGGATCGAAAACTCTGCTGCCGCCGTCGCACTCACGGCCACCTTTCGCTTCTCTTCTTCCGCGTCGTCGTCTTCGCTGTTGTCGCCATTTCCGTCTTTCTCGCTGCTTTTGCGGAGTCTCTGTCGCTTTTGTTCGCGCAAGTTCTCGAGCGCTTCATCGACCGCGCGCTCGCGCTCGAACGCGAACGACCCGCAGTGCAGCTGCAAGCCGCGGTACAGCTGACAATAGCTCTTCTTCACACAGAATTTCGCGAATCGGCTCTCGAGCTGCAAGCCGCAGAACGGGTTGCAACAGAAATTGCCGCTGCGGTTCTTCAGCTGCTCTGCTGCCGCTGACGGTGCATGATCCAGCGACGACCTGTGCGCG
This sequence comes from Globisporangium recalcitrans, assembly GCA_023333815.1. Lineage (NCBI taxonomy): Eukaryota > Oomycota > Peronosporomycetes > Pythiales > Pythiaceae > Globisporangium > Globisporangium recalcitrans. The sequence continues at coordinate 51,732 of JAASFO010000030.1, forward strand.
TTCACCTTGAGCTTCTGCTTGGTCTTTCGTCCACTATTCACAAGACCGTTGCTGTTATTGCTGTTGTTAATTGCGCTTTGACTCGTCTTCGGCGTTGGACTTCGCGCGTCGATGCTCGCCATGTACGTGGACACGGCGGACGCGATGATGGCGGACGACGGCGGCTGCGGCGCGTGGAAGCCGCCTGTGGAGGTGAGGCGCGACATACAGCCAGACGCACGCACCCGCGTCCCCTTCTCGTCGGCTCCGCTTGCTTGGCGCGCGCAGCTTCTCTTCGTTGGTTCTCGGCCAAATCGGAATTTAGGAGAAGTTGTGAAATAGTGCAGTTCAATGCAGATGGATGAGCGTCAAAATGGTTCGCAGAAGTGAGGAGGGGCGACGTCTGATTTACTCTTGGATGTGTGGAAGTTTTGGGTTTGGTTTATAGAGGGTTTGTGTTTTGTCGAAAATCACAATAGAGCACAGTCAAATTGGGCAACCACAAACGTTCTTGATCAGATTCTGATTCTGGTTTCCTTTCACTCGGAAATTTCACTATCAGTGTTGCCTGCAATGTTGATGTGGCGAACTCTTTCCTTCTTGCTGCCACACTGCAACAGATCTGGTGACGATGTCCCAAGTTGCTGAGAATGACAATGAAGCTAGCTAGTTGTCTAGAGATGCGATCCCAAAGTGCTTCTCCAGCACGAACGGATCCAGTTTCCGCAGCGCAGTCGTCACTTCTGCCTCGACCTCGACATTCTGCAGCAAAAGCGTGGCGACGCGCACTTGGAACTCGCTCGCGAGTGGCGCCAAGAAGCCGTGCTGGAAGAGCTGCGCGATGTACAGTGACCGGATCGCTTGGGACTGCGCGGCGAGCATGGCGCTCAGCCACGGGTGGAAGCTCCAGAGCTGCTGCGGCTGCTCTTGGACCCACTCTTCCAGGATCTGCACCTTTACGTCCTCGCAGACTGCTTTGTGCGTGGGCTCTGACCACTCGAGCGATGTCACCATCAGCACCAAAGCTTCCTTCACGTCGACAGATGCGCTTGAGCTATCGCGAAACTGCCTCTTGAGCTCTTTGAGAAAGGTCGGGTACGTCTCTTGAAGACTCTGTGAAGAAGAAGATGACGAGAGCGTCTTGGCGCCGATCGCGTTCTGCTGGAGCGTCTTGCCGATCGTCTTGAGCTGCAGCGTGCGCGGGAGGAACGTGTAGCTCTGCACGGGCGGGATGGAGATTACGCGCGATAGCACTGTACGTTCATCGGAACACGAACATGAGTGTGTTCGCTGCCGTCAACTAGAGAGAGAAAGAGTCATGCAGCTGCAGTTGTACCTTGGACTCGAATGGGTTTGCAACCTGCACTCATGGTCTGTGCGATCGCCATCAACGCCGTGGCTTTCTGATCCAACACGACGCGTTCTGCGAATATAGCGCTGCATTGCATTCACTTCGATTAGGATGCAGTGTTGACTTCATTGGCGACCAGCTTTGAGACTGCAATGCTGTGTATCTAGCGAACCTCATTGCCGCGCGGTCCAGCACGGGTGGTAACTCACTAGTTTGAGGTAACCCATTCGCCATTGAGAGCTGCTGTTGTTGCTGCTGGCTATCGCTTTCGCGACTCTGCTTCATAGTGAACAGCAGCATCTCGGATCGGATCGGATGTGACGACAGGAAGGGACTCTGCAGGAGCGATCGCGTCAAATGCTGCGATGCTGAAAGGGCACACACACACACACAACCCATGTCAGCCTCGATGCCATACCAGTGTGTATGTGCTACTAGGCAAACAACGAAGCCTACCGTTCTGCAGCGCGTGCGTGGTCATTGTGTCGCCTTTATCAAAGCTCGGCAGCGTCATCACCGGGAACTTTTCGCGGAGCAGCGCGTCCAGCGTCTGCTGCTGGCTCGCGCCGTACTGCCGCGTGCCCCGCTCGAGGAAGCGTGCCCACTGCATCGCGCGCTGCAGCGACTCGATGTTCCACTCGTGCAGCTGCAGCGTCTGCGACACATTCACGATCTTCGCGAACGCCTCGACGTGCTGGAGCAGCGGCAGCAGCAGCTCCGCTTGGGTCTCCATTATTGCTGCACTCTGCAGATGCTTCAAGCAGATGTGTAATGAGGTTTGGGAACTTCGCTTGGGAGGTCGCGCGAAGGTCGCGCGAACGCTCTCTTTGTCCGCTTCTCATTGGCTGAAACTCAAGCAGGCGGAATGTGTGGCCCACCTGTTGACCGAATCCAGATCTCTCCAAACAACGAAAGCGCTCAAAGCTCACACAGGAGACAGCAGCAACAGGAGGAAGCGCAGCAAGATGGCCACCAAGACAGCGACGATCGCGCGTCCCGCGATGGGCGAGACCCTGCGCGGCAAGCAGAAGGAGAAGGACGTGCGCATGTCCAACATCATCGCCGCCAAAGGTGTGCTCTTCGCCCAATAGACGCTCTCCCCCCTCCTCCTCCTTCCCTTTCCATTCCGTTTGAGAAAGGATCGCACGCGAACAAAACAAACACAGAATGCGGACTTCATCATCTGATCTTTCTCTATGTGGGATGTATGTGTGCGTATTTGCAGCGATCGCGAATGCTATCCGCACGAGTCTCGGCCCGCGCGGCATGGACAAGATGATCCAGCAGGGCGACGGCGAAGTGATCATCTCGAACGACGGCGCGACGATCCTGTCGCAGATGCAGGTCTACCACCCGACCGCCAAGATGCTCGTGGATCTCTCCAAGTCGCAGGACATTGAAGCCGGAGACGGCACCACGAGCGTGTGCGTCATCGCCGGTGCGCTCCTGGCGGCGTGCGAGGATCTGCTCATGAAGGGGATCCACCCGACCCACATCTCGGAATCGTTCGGCATCGCGGCGACCAAAGCCGAAGAGATCTTGACCGAGATGTCGCGTCCAGTCGACCTCGCGAACCGCGACGAGCTCATCAATTGTGTGAACACGTCGCTGTCGTCGAAGGTCATCTCGGAGTACGCGGATCGCTTGTCCCCGATCGCGGTGGACGCCGTGCTCAAGGTGATCGACATCGCCACGGCCACGAACGTCGACCTGAACACTGTCAAGGTCGTGAAGCAGCTCGGCGGCACGATCGACGACTCAGAGCTCATCGCGGGTCTCGTGTTCAACAAGGGCTTTGACAAGGCGGCGTCTTCGGACGCGCCGACGACGATCGAGAACGCCAAGATCGCGCTCATCCAGTTCTGCCTGTCGGCGCCAAAGTCCGACATGGAGAGCAACGTGGTGATCAACGACTACGCCGCGATGGACCGCATCCTGCGCGAAGAGCGCAAGTACATCTTGAACTTGTGCAAGCGCGTGAAGAAGTCTGGCGCGAACGTGCTGCTGATCCAGAAGAGCATCCTGCGGGACGCGACGAACGACCTGTCGCTGCACTTTTTGGCCAAGATGGGCATCCGCGTGATCACGGACATTGAGCGCAACGACATTGAACACATCGCCACGACGCTGGGCTGCCTGCCGGTCGCGAACATCGAGTACCTGACGCCGGAGAAGCTCGGCACGGCGGGTCTCGTGACCGAAGAGACGCTCGGCGGCCACAAGGTCGTGAAGATCACGGAGGTGGTGAACCCGGGCAAGACCATGTCGATCCTCGTGCGCGGCTCGAACAAGCTGGTGCTCGAAGAAGCCGAGCGCTCGCTCCACGACGCGCTCTGCGTCGTGCGCTCGCTCGTGAAGAAGCGCTTCTTGATCTGCGGCGGCGGCGCTCCGGAGATCCAGGTGTCGCAGAAGCTGGGAGCCTACGGCCGCACGCTGCACGGCACGGACAGCTACTGCCTGCAGTCGTTCGCGGACGCCATGGAGGTGATCCCGTACACGCTCGCGGAGAACGCCGGTCTGCATCCGATCGGGATCGTGACGGAGCTGCGCGCCAAGCACGCGCAGGGCAAGACGAGCCAGGGCATCAACGTGCGCAAGGGCTCGATTAGTGATATGTATGAGCTCAACGTGCTGCAGCCGCTGCTCGTGAACACAAGCGAGATCGCGCTCGCCACCGAGTGCGTGCGCATGATCCTCAAGATCGACGACATCGTCATGGTCCGATAAGCGAGCAGTGTTTCCTCTTCTCCAACGTGCAGAATGCATTTGCGCACAGGAGTATGGCGAAGAACAGTGGCGAGCTTGTATGGATGGACACTCAGAACGAGAGAAAGACTCACAAACATAACACATTAATACGTCAAAATATATTGCTGGCTCGCTGACGACAACACAGACTAGCTCCACTCACAGCTCCATACTCATGACGCATTGCTTCTCTCTCTCTCTCTCACACACACGCATCGCAGCTCTTTAAAAATAATACCTTGGAGTTGGGTTCTCCGGTTCTTCTTACACGATCGGGGAGCTGGGCAGGTGGCTCGTGCAGTTGAGCAGCACGGGCGAGAACGCGCCGGTCGCGTGGTCGTAGTCCACGACGTTGACGCACGTGTTGTCCTGCGCGAGGTCGTGCATCTTGCTCAGCCCGCCGTGCAGCATCTGCGCGAGCACGATCTTGTTGAAGCGGCCGTGGGTCACGATCAGCACGTGGTCCTCTGGCGCCGACGCCTGCATGATCTCGCGGATCTTGGCGACGCCGCGCGCGACGACCTCGAGCGGGTTCTCACCATTGGGGAAGCGCGCCGCGTAGTCGCCCTCGACCCATCGGTGGTGGATCGCCTGCACCTGGTCCTCAAAGAGCTCGTGCGCGTTGCCTTCGAAGATGCCAAAGCTCATCTCCTCGAGATCCACAAGCTGCTCCAGCTCGATCTTCTCGTGGAACTGCGACACGATGGTCGCGGTCTCGCGCGCGCGCCGCAGCGTGCTGCTGTAGATCGCGCGCAGCGGCACTTTGCGCATCGCGTTCGCCAGGTGGTTCGCCTGCGCGCGGCCAGTCTCGTTCAGCACCGTGTTGACGCCGCGACCCTGAAACTTGTGCAGGCGGTTGTACTCGGTCTGTCCGTGGCGGCACAGGTAGAGGCGCGTGCACTGCGCGCTCGCGATTGGCGGCAGCTGCTGCGCGAGCGATGGCGCCGAGAACACCGCGTCGTCGAATGCGGTCGTGTCGTCCATGGATTCGCGTCGTGGAGCCATTGTGTGGTTGGGATGTGGCGGAAGCTGTAGGGATCGATCCACAAGACGAATGCGCAAGTGAGACTCTCAGTCAACCCACTCTGTCAAGCACGAGAGGTGATGGCGCGTGACAGGCGAAGACGCTGCTGTGTGAGACAAAAGCTCAGACCTCAGATGCGCGGGATTGGATGGCTGGAGGATGTGGTGTGCGCGGCAGGAGGCGAATGCGCGAATGAGAGAGAGTGAGAGAGGACGGCTTCGTCTTCGTCGTCTCTAAGCAAACAAAGAGCAAAGGACTCATATAGCGAAACGGACTGACTTGTTCTTTTCTGAGGCAGCTGATGCACGCCTGTCAATTTGATCACAGAAAATGTATGAAGACACCCTTTAGAGATCGATTCAGTTCATGCAGATTGTTCTTGCTCAAGTTGACTGATGAGGACTCTGCAGTTGCATGAGCACGTACCATTCCACTGCAAATGAGAGGCTGCAGATACATACGATTCGGCATAGTTGCATATTGTGACTGAAAGCACACTTTGAGGAGACATTCACGCTAACTGCAGCAACTTAAACGGGGAGCTGACTTCGACAGATCGAGATGGAAGGAAGCAGCCAATCAGCGCGCGTGGCGACCAGCTCGAAGGTTGCCATGTTGCCATCACTGTGTGTGTTTCCATACTGAAGCGCAATGGAGCTGAAAAGGGCGAGTTGTGCGACATGGCATGGTTCTTTTTCGAATAGCGAACTTAAGCAGCTGGTCAAGTGGACAACAGAATTCGACACGACTGAATCAAGCAGTGAACAGACTCTTTTGTACTGCAGTTGCCGTTCGCGGCATTGTAACTCTTCAGTGTGCTCAGGCATTGCGAAATCGCGAGGTCTCCTTTCTTGGGGCAATTTGTACCTGGGAGGCTCGACCCAACGCCGCTGCAAACTCGCCCCGTAATGCAGTACGTCGCGTCGCCTTCCACACTCACGGCGTGCACGAGTCCAGACCAGGAGGAAGCTGCACGGTTTGCAGATTCCGAGTCTGGGATGGCGCCTCTTGCTCTGGAGATAGTTGATGCTGCTGCAGCAAGTCGATGTCGAGGAGTCCAGTGGCTGTTGAGCCAGCAGTGAGCAGACCCGCCAAGAGCACTGCGAAGCTGGACCGAACACGCATGATATGGTTGTGTGTGTGATGGAGAGAGTCTTGGGAACCTTGAGATTGCAAATTGTCGAATGAAAAAGCGCATGCTCGGCAGACAGGGTCCCCTCCTGCCTCCTTGAAAGAGAAAGAATGGGATCGTGCGGACATGGGGCCATGTGCATGCTCGCACGATCCCATTCTTTGCTTCGAGTCCGAAAAGATACCATTTCATTCTCGAAGAGGAAAAGAGCCGACCCCATTTGCGACCCGCGCGCGAGAGCAAAGAACAGCTTGACTTCTTCCTCCGCTGAACTCACATACTCGCTGAATATGGAGGAAGCGAGGGAGTTCTGGACACCTTTGCCTGTCAGCATCACAGGAAGCCGCAGCGAAGCTCCAAAAGACCGTTTCTCGCTGCAAGGTTCATGACAACTCGAGTGCAGCCCCTGATATCATTCGCTTCGATGGCCACAAATCTGCGGATATATAGAAAGCATCCGGATCTATAACCGATCCGGATATCGAACCCACACAAAATGAACTGCCACAAGATTCTCTGCATCTCCATGATCAGTTTAGAGATTCGATTCTGCGGCACTATACTTCACATCCATCAGCTATACGGCACCACAGATTCCAATGTTTAACATCCGGCGATGTGATGCTAGGACTGTAGTAAATCGCACTGAAAGCGTCCTGATAGATTGTATTAGGGATCGCAGTGACTGCGATTTGCCCCAGCCCTACGTCGAGAATAGTGAGCGACTGTTTCCAATGTTCTAACAGCCGAACTATCGAAACAAATCGAATGCGTAAAACCTCGTCCCTGGAACGAGGTTTTTCAAGTGCCAGTCCCGCACAGCTGCTTTTGTCTTCGATTTGTGTTCTGCCGACTGACTGCCTGACTGTATATGCGCGAGGAGGACGCGAAGGGGGGAACGCGGGCAACGACGCAGCAAAAGCATGGACTATGACGACCTGGTACGTACCGCACGCCGCCCATGCGCACACGCCCTGTGTGCGTGTGTATCTACGCTGTCTATCTGTGTGTCTGCGTATGTGCCTGTACGCTCCGAGGCTCGGCTCGCCCCCGCTCTACCGTGCGTCTCTCTGGACAATTGAGATTGGAGCGTTGCGGGCTTGCTGGGGAAACAACATGGGTGCTCTCTGTGACCGAACGAGTGCGAGCGGTTCGACTGATATGCGTGTATGCGTGTATGTGTGTGTGTGTGTGCTGGTTGGTGTTGTGCGCTGTAGGACGATGGAGACTTGCGCAGTGGGCTCGCGAACGGACCGACGTTTGAAGATCTGGCGATCGATGACAGTCTCAGCGACGTGGATCGCGTGACCAAGTACGTCTGCAGCAACATTGCATTGCAGCGCGTGATGCACGTCAAGATGCTCCAGGAAACCGCGTCTTCGATTGGGTACGGCTTCCCATACGTACTAAGTGTTGCCTCTGGTGCTGTCGATTTCGGTGTTGCATTGTGGACTGGACTGACTGTATCTGGCAAAACTGAATTGGCTGTCCCTTTCGCACAGTTTCCATGCGACGTGTGATCGGTTGATCCCACTATTGGAGCCACTTGTGAGCGACGTCGAGTATGTCGTGCGCCAGCATGTAGCGTTCCAGTTTCCGCTGCTGTGTCAGTTTCTCGTGAGCGCAGGTGAAGATGCAGGCTACCGCGTGCTGCTGGACATCATGATCCCGTTGATCACGAGATTGGTGTCGGACGAGCAGCATGACGTTCGCGCTGCGGCAAGTGAGAGTCTGGTCGAGATGGCTGCGCTAGTGAAATCGGAAGATCAGGGGCAGTACATCCTCACGATTGTGCTCCCGCTCGCGCATGACGACGACAATGAGCAGTTTCGAATCTCTGCAGTCTCGCTGTACAATGGACTCGCCGAGTACTTCGGTCCCGAGCTTTGTCAGCAGTTCTGCGTCCCAGAGCTGATTTCGCTGTCTGAAGATCCGGTGTTTCGCGTGCGAAAGTCGACGGCGCAGAGCTTCTCGAATGTGTGCAAGATTGCAGGCGAGGAGTTGAGTCGAGAGCGACTGGTGCCTTCGTTCCAGAAACTCGCGAAGGACGACATTTGGGGTGTACGGAAAGCGTGTGCGGAGTGCCTCGTCAATATTGCGCAGGCGCTGGCGCCGTCCGATCGCGGTCCGCTGCTCATCCCGCTCTTTGACAGCTTTGTGAAGGACACGTCGCGCTGGGTTCGCATGGCTGCGTTCCAGAACCTGGGACCTTTCTTGGCGGCTCTTGAGAGAGAGCATGTGACGAAAGAACTCGTGGACCACTTTCTGAGTATGGCGACAACGGTGTCGAATCAGCTCGGAGGCAGTGGCGAGGCGGATATCAAGTTCCATTGCGCGTTCAGCTTTCCAGCGATCGTGACGATCTTAGGCGCGTCCGAGTGGCCGAAGCTTGCACCAACGTTCGACCTGCTGTGCAACGACACGTTTTGGAAGATTCGACGCACGTTCGCGTACTCGCTGCACGAACTCGCCCGCATTCTGGGTCAGGAGATCACGGAAGTCCAGCTTGCGACAGCGTTCGACAGCTACTTGCACGACGTCCAGGACGTCAAACTTGGCGCGATGATGCACTTTGCCGACTTCTTAGAGCACGTGTCCCCGTCTTTTCGAGAGAGCTACTTGCCGGTGCTGACGGAGTTCAACTCGAAGGATCAAGCCACGAAATGGCGTTTCCGAGAAGTGATCAGCTTGCAGCTCGCGCAGTTGTGCCAGATTTTCACACTGGACGCGACGTTTTCGGTCATTTACCCGCTGGTGTTGAAGCTGATCACAGATCCTGTGGCGGTGGTGCGGCAGTCCAGTTATCATGTGAGTTTTTTTGTTGTGTTTGTGTGAGCGTGCATCCATTGATCCATTACTAACGAGGTTCACGGACTCTTTTAGGCGTGCCCACTGCTCATTGCTCGGCTCCGCTCGAACGTAGAGTGGCTGGATGCAGTCGTCGTAAAGTTTGTCGCGCTCGCGTCATCGCGGCACTTTAGCGACCGCCAGACGTATTTGAGGATCTGCGACTCGTTCCTGTCAGAAGAAGCGCCACCTGCAGCGACGGGTGAACAACCAGCACCGGCAAGTGAAAGTCCGTTGTCCCCGAAAGAAGAGAAGCGACTGTTCTTTTCCACACACCTCGCGACAGTGTTCTTCACGTTTGCGTCGGATCCGGTCTCCAATGTGCGCGTGGTATTTGCTGAAATGGTGTTGAAGCATCAAGGTATGAGACAAATGTCAAACCTCTGATGTTGGTGCTTGCATGCTAACTAGTGGTGTGATGTGCTCTGTTTCACCTGCCGGCAGACTATTTAAA